>VYZT01030052.1:0-46640 GCA_013400735.1 Pomatostomus ruficeps | reverse complement strand
CGAGCGTCCTTTTCTCCGGGCTAAACACCCCCAGCTCCCTCAGCCACTCCCCATAGGATTTCCCCTCTGGACCCTTCAGCAGGTGGATTCCACCTGAGCTGCGAGAGAGCCGAGATGAGTACCAGGGATCATGTCGCTGTTACCCCATTCCTGGGCTGTTTCCATCAGCTGTGAGGCCACCTCCTGATAAGGACTCATGCTCAAATTAAGTCTCTAACGTCAGGATGTATTTAATACTACCATGTATGGTGTCCTAAAATTAATGTCATAGAAGGCATGAGAGTTTGCAACTGCGCAATGGCCAGGCTCAATGGCTTGATCTGCATGTGTTTGAATTTGCTTTTCAAGGAAAAAAAAGATGAGAACAGAGAAATTCCATCTGTTACATTTTTGGTTTTTTTATTTTTTGATTTATTTATTTATTGCCCTTCCTGCACAAGAAATTAAAATCAAATAAAAAAAATAAATACTGGAGTAGTATTCTAGTTTCACTTGTGTGTCAATGCCCTTGAGAAACAGGGTCACTACAGGGTATTACACTGTATAGATGTGCTCGAATTTTATCAGCCACGTGGCTTCACAGGCTCAAGGATTTTGCCAGTTCCCAGTAGCCAAAGGTGCAAACAGCTGCCCCACAGGCTGAGCAGGAGCCTCAGCAGGACCTTCCAGACATCCACTCTGCCTCCAAATGTGCTGCCCCACACATTCAGAAGGCCCTAGAGCAGAGACCAGGCTGAAGTGTAAAAGGAGAGCTCTGCAACGAAAGCATGGAAAGCGAGAGAAACAGAGATGTGCTTCCTGTCCCCAAATCACACCTAGGATATCCTGAAATAATTGAAACTCAACTGAAAAGCTGGAAAGTCTGGGCTGGAGGGAGAAGCTGGCTTTACAGGGCTGTGCAGGGAATGGGGCAGGAGGTGGGGGCAGGAAGAGAAAGCAGTGGAAAGCAAGCAGGCATCCAGAGGAAACACTGCATAGCACATGGAACACTTTGGGCCCTAAACCTCTCCTGCTAGACCTTTATCTCCCCTGTGTTCTTGAATCCAGGCTGTCAGCAGCGCTGTAACCTGACACAAAAACGTTGCAGATAGGCACAGTTTTTTTTCCAGTGGGTATGAAAGGAAGGAAGCTGTGCCTGATCACACACAAGATACAGCCAGAAATGTTAGCTGCTAGGGGAACAAATGACTCCTTGCAGAAAAATGCAGGGATCCAGTCATCAAAGCATGCCTCAACTGAGGAGCGCTGTCTTGAGCTGCCAAGGATGGCTGCGCAGCCCTCAGGTTGCACAGCAACCCCTTCTCGGCAGGCCTTGCCAGGGTTGGAGTCAGGGCTCCGGCAGAAGGAGGTCGGGCACTGCCAAAAAGCTGGGTCATGTTATAGGAGTTACGCCTGTTGCTGTGGGAACAAAGCTGGCTCTGACTGTGATTATAGGCGTAAGTGTAGGCTTTTCCAAGACGGATTGGTTGAGAGTCTCCTCTGTGACACAAAAAGTTAACTCAACTGATAGATAACCTGCTGCTTTTGCTGTCCTGCAAACAGGAAGACCTGGGGTGCTGCTTGTGTTGGAGAGATTAGGGGGTGTGTCATGCCAGAGTGTGCAAGGGCACTGTGGCCCTGGGCTGCAGAGTTTTGTGGGGCTGGTCCTTGCACACCTCAGGGGTGGTGCTTTCCCGGCCTGTTTGAGATGGCACATCGTGGAGGGCTGCTAGTGCCAAGTATTCCTTTTCTCAAAAAACAGGTCTGTCACTGTCACCCCTGTGCCACCCTGACACAGTCTTAACACCGAGAGGACTGGGATAAATCAACACAGAATATGGATTTTTAAAGTGCCATGAGGAATGCTGTAGCAGCACCATGGTGCCATGGCTAAAAAGGCACAGGGAGCTGGATTTATGTCAAGACAGATCAGCCCAGATGAGCCTAGTTTCTTACTTTTCATAAATATTATGTTTGACCAAGCTCTCATTCAAACGAGACCATGAGCCTTTGGTCAAACCCAAGAAAGTTTTTTTGTGAATTCTGATGTTACAGGATCTTCTCTTGAAAACTGAAATATCTGGAGGATATTGTATGAGAAGTTTAGAATATCAGATTGTAGCACTGGGTCAGGCTGGCTAGGCCGAGGAGCTTAAAGGAGAGCTAAATAAAGGACTACACAGAGACAGCAAGCGGAGAGGGCAAAAAGAGAGAGAGGGCAGAACCCTCTGCCTTTATTTATATGTTTTTACAAATCACCGTGGATTGGAGGTAGAAATGACTACCTCTCAATTCCATTGGTCAAAGCATCAATCTATCATATTTCTCTACACAGTATACTGGAATGATAAACACACAGATAATTAGGAAAACATAGATAGTTGTTAGGAAACTATGGCCATGTTTACAGAAGAAGTGTGAGAAAGTATTTACAGTAAAGAGAAACACTGAGAAACTGCAAAACTCAAGGCAACATCAGATAATTACAACAGAACCAATATGCCTTTTTGGAACACATACGGTATTAATAGTGATAGTCAGTGGTGTTACAAGGGTGGAAAAGGACATCCTCTGGACTTGTCATCAACTGCCAGTCTTCATTCATAGCTGATGTCTTTATGGAATTAAAAGCTCTTGTAGAGGCCCAGAGAAGTTGGTGCTTCCTTCCCCTTGAGAGTGGGTCATCACATCTGTCCTTGTTTTCCTTCATATTCCCAGAAAATAACTTCTTTATTTTTCAGAAATATATGTAAAAATATCTTCCTCTTTTTCCCCCATTGGTGTAATTTTTGAGACACAGGAATAATTCTGTTCATTGAACATCAGAAATGCTTGTTGTGGTGCCTAAGCAGACTTCAAAAGTCACTCCATAGTTTTATTCACATCTTTTAGGTCATGTCCCAGTTTGGTTCTGCCAATGGAGCTACGTCACCAAACTGATAAGGGAGATACTACTTGCACAAAAGCTTTCTTGAGCTTGAAATAAATCTGCCAGTTAGTTAGATATTGGGAAAACTTCTGTTCCAATAGTAATTTAGTAGCAAAATAGTAATTTTGTATAGTGATTTTGTATAGTAATAGCCATTTTGATGGTAAACTCACGTCTACAAGTGAGGTTTTGCAGGCAGAAGTGGCTTAGTGCTCTTCATGTGCTCCCTACCCAGCTCAGTTATGCCTACAACTTCATGAGAGATAGAGAAAATACAACACTAATCAAAAGGTTATAGTCAGTGTTTAATATACTTATCTATATCTAAACATTGATGATGTTGCAAATATGTTAAAGTTTAATGCTTTCTTTTATTGGGTGAAATCTTCTTCATGTACAGGAAATTGTTAATAGACAAGAGTCATTCTAAATGACACCATGAAAAGCAGCAGTCACATGTTAGGTTTACAGTTTCATTATGTGTAGTTTAATTCTGTAGAAGAAAGTTCAAAAGCTGTTAAATGAGCAAAGCCAGTACTTAAAGGTTGAGGGCCTTGTTCTTCTTGTAAGTTGTTGAACTTAGCCTGTCTTTATGTGTCTTTGTTGTATACATGCTTATGAAGTAATCCCTAATGGAATTGCCTCAAATACAAGTTACTGTTTGCTGTTTTTATGTTAGGTTGTTTGCTTCCAATAGCAACCTGGGCAAGTAGTGCCTGTTAAGCAAGACAGCTATTCAGTATTTTAATTTCTCCTCATTAGTGATATCATGGCCCTAGGCTTAATTTGTTGTCTTTTCTCTAGAGCACAAAATTACCTTTTTCCTAATAGCCTTCCTTTTTTCTTTTCTTTTTCCGTCTTTTTTTTTTTGGCAACTTCTACTGCCGCAGCACCTGAATGTCTCAGGGAAAAATTTACGAGTTGAATTTTTCTGTATAAGGTAACTCTTAGGCAGAGGGGTATTATTATGTTCATTTCCTGGGGTCAGTTTCTCCCTAGACCAGAATTCATAATAAAATCACAGACTCATAGAATGGATTGGGTTGGAAAGGACCTTAAAAATCACCTATCTTCAAGCCCCTGCCGTGGGCAAGGACACCTTCCATTGGACCAGGTTGCTCAGGGCCCCATCCAACCTGGATTTGAATACTTCCAGGAATGGGGAATCCACAGCTTCTCTGGACTACCTGTTTCAGTGCCTCAGCACCCTCACAGTAAAGAATTTCTTTCTAACATCAAACCTAAACCTGCCCTCTTTCAGTTTGAAGCCATTCCCCCTCTTCCTATTGCTACACTCCTTGATAAATAGTCCCTCCCCTATTTTCTGTAGTTTCCACCCACTTTGGGTACCAGAAGGCTGCTCCAAGATGTCCCCAGAGACATCTCTTCCCCAGGCTGAACAGCCCCAAGTCTCTCAAGCACCATAGATCTTTAGGGGTGAAATGCCCATTGTGGAAAACAGAGAAGAGTGTTCAGGAGAGCAGCTAACCATCTACAGCATCTTTTGCCTCCAGCTTGGATTGAGAACATTCAAAACTTGGAAATCAGATTCCAGCCCTGGGACACTTCTGATGGCTTGTGCCAAGGTTTCATCTGAGGGATCAGAGCTGGAGCACTGTGAAAACAAATATTAAACAATAGTGACCAAAACCATAAAGATGAGTTTAAATAACTTCCCAGCTTCACAGAGGATCCTCTGTACAACAGCTGGGAAGAACTCCATTGCCTTTGACATCTTGAGAACAGATCCAGCTTCTTCTTTTTTTGCCAGCTGTGGGATCTGTGTTGGAAGGCATTCCACTGCATGAAGAATACTAATTTGTGGGTTTGCTAGGATTTCCTTCCCTTGAGCAGATTTGCTGCCAGAAGGGATGACCAAGGACAAGTGTCATTCTCAAAGTTACTAATTGAGTCCATTAGAATTCCACATCAGACTGTTTTGTAACTGCCACCAGAACAATTCTGGTCCTGCATTCAATAGAAGTTAAGATTTCTAGTGTATCTTGAGTATAATGTATGCCTGGGGCATCCGTTCCAAATACATTTCTCAAGATAAAAAAGCAGATATTGCTACTTGAATAGATTTAATTTAAAATGTTTAAAGCATGTTTTTAGAAACAATTTCTCCTTTAATTCATATCACTGAAGACTGAAAGTTGAATGATGCTGGTGAAAGAAATTGAACTGAACAAATCTTAACTATAGCTATTTCCATTTTTCTTGAAGGCTGTATTTTAGATATTCTATGAATAGCTTGAATTCCCACTGCCTAAATGGATTTCTGATTTTCTAAAGAAAAAACCCTCAATTATTTAGAAATATAATTCAAAATTAGTTCTCCAAACAATGATTGTAATTGCTGGCTGAAAGAAATTCTGCATAAAATCTCTCTGATATTCTTTTTTTTAAAGGAAGACCTAACACAAACATGACCTAGAAAATTGCTTGGGAAAAAAAAAAAAAAGAGAAAAAGGATGAAACAGCTTGTCACATAATCAAACTGATTATGCATTATGTTTTTGAAACAGAAGCTCTAAAAAGACATGATAATGGGCATTCATTCCAGAGGGTGTACGTGTACAAACACACATTCACACACACAAAAGAAAAAGTACGTGGAAATGTCATCTGGAATAATTAAAATAATATTTTACACTTAAGTTCTGTATTAACTGTAGTTCTTGTAGGACTTGTATAGGATATTGTTCCCCACCATAGAATAATATCTCCCAAACCCAAAAATAAATTTTGTAATTATCTCCTTTATGCTTATTTGAAAAACCCCAGCCTAAAATGTTGAGTTAATACCAGTTGGTGGTTTTATTTGTACACACACATATTTATGCATGCAGCCACATCTACTGCATATATATTTAAAATGGGTTTGATCATGAAGGGGTTTTGTACAAGTTACATAATCTCCAGAAGGATGTGCCTGATCCAAAGCCTTCAGCAGTCAGATTCCCAGTATTTGATGAGGCTTTGAATCAGGGGTCTGGTTACTGACATAGGAGCTGCAACCTTTTTTATCTGTATGACAATGCCACACTTCCCTGCTCTTTGTCTCTGTCTCGCTCCCAGGAACTTGGTGAGCATGGGTAGGAGAATTAATAACCTTCTCTCCTGCTGGTCTGGAGCTGTCAAGGGTTTCAGCTCAGGAGGAGTACAAACAGCATTACAAGTTTGTACGAGGAAATCCCCATTCCGAATGCTAAGTTCTCAAAGACAAATGTCTGCTGAGCATCACAGCTGCAGAGAAAAGAGGAACATGACACAGCATATCCTGTGTTCATACAGCAGCCTGCTTGTGTTGGATGAAACTTTCTCTCCTAGGAAAGATAATGAAAAGCTCTCTCACTTCTGTCAAAATACAGTTTTCTTTTCAAAATATTGGTGGGGTTTTTGTCTTTTTTTTCCTTTTCCCACTTCTGGTGTACATTGGTGTACAAAGTTTCTGTAGTAGACAACAACTTCTCTGGAGAATTTGATGAACTGCTTTACCACACTTTATCTATAAAGTTATAAGAAAAGCTTGAACCTGTCCCACCAAAGTGGCCACAAAATCCACGGTGCCATTCAAGTTGAAGTTGGCATCACAGGTGACTCTGTTGTTTTTCCCCTGTCACCCACAACAGGATGTAGCCCAGTCAGATGCCACAAGCCACAGAGGAGAAATTTTAAAAGATTTATTTTGAAAGGGGGAAATGTGCTTTTTGTTTAATGTGGCTCAGCTTAAATGAGCGCCTCAGAGGAAGACTTCATACCACATTAGCATTAAGAAAACATGGTTAACAAGAAAGGTATTTCCTACAGAGATATCGGACTGAATAGCTGATGGTAAAGAAATTTAGAAGGGAAAAATATTGAGTGAACATGAGGAAAAAAAATCTCACTGATAAATCAGTTAAAGCATACCAGATTAGGAAATTGCAGTGTACTGAACAGGAACTTGTGATACCTCTTCACATTTAAGGTACTGAGATCTGCTTTGCACCTGAAGCTGGAGTTCAATCTCCTTCTTCTTCTGCATAATAATTCTAAAAAACATACTCTCTGGACATTGAATTAATATTTTGATACTTAAAATTAGCTCACTGTATAAAATAGAAAAAATGAAAATACGTTTATGTAAGAAAAACACCATGAAACAGAGATAACATGAAATATGAAAATATAAAAAGCTGCATCATTTTAACCACTTAGAAAAACACATATAACATGCAGCTCAAGCTGGCATTTCCAAGCACATTATTTTTAACTCTTACATGCTAAAGTGTTTTGAGGCAAGGTATTTTGTCTGTGTTTTCAGTCATAAATAGAACCATTTAAAGAAGTAAAATACCGAAGCAGCGCTGTCTAGAGAATGAGGGCAAAAGCAATCTCTTCACCAGTGAGCCTTACAGGACATTCTGCAAATAGCTTTGCATGAAAGAACCAGGCAGAAGGGGCATCTACCAAAAGCCTGCAGTGCACACTGAAATTCACCCATGAGAATCAAACTTCTGCACACTCAGCAGTAATAGCACTCAGAGAGTAGATGCTTACGTTTCATGCTGCATTAACTGTCAACAAAACCAAACTTACACAAGGCTAGAGTAAATTTTTACCTCTTTTGAGTGCATGAAAAATTGTCATTTCACCAAGGAATATTATCAAGGTAAATTGCAGAATGCTTCATAGTTCCTTCCCCAGTTCTTCCATTTCTTCCATCCAAAAAGTCCATCATCCCTGTGTCACGGTCCGCTAACATAGAGCAGGATTCGTGATGGTTCGTTACCCGAATCTCACAGTGCAAAAAAACACAAAACGGGGAATTTTTGCTTCAATCACAACAATGCACTTTATTGTGTGCCAACAACCCGATTATGCAATAGAGAGAGAGAGAGAGAGATATAAGAAACAAAGGATAGAGAGAAAAAGAGGGGATAGGGGGTTTCTACCTACCAATGGCAGGCGGGATCCTCGTCCATGGGGAAGATCTTCGTAGGGGTCTTCTCAGAGAGTACCTTTATAGTCTTTTCAAAAGCAAGGGGCAGTTGGCCAAAAGGTGGGGAAATAAGGCTCATTGTTTGTGGAGATTGTCAGGCACCCGGCTTTCACGCTCGGGCCTGCACAGGCCTCCCTGCTCCTTCTCACTTGGGCAGCCAGGGCAAAGCAACCTGTTCTTTCGGCGTCTCCCAGCAGACACACCTGCAGAGCTTGACAGGCATCCCACCTCGGTTTGGCCAGGACTTCTGTGCAAAAGTCCTCTTGCCCCCTTTTTGGGGAAGTTTAGTCTCAGTCCCCCATAGACGATCGTGAGACAGATGAAGGGTCTTCGGACTGTCTCTTACACCCTACAGCCTGAGGCATGGAGACCTACATCCTCCTTGGTTATACATATGAATTGTGGGGAAAAGAGGTCGGAGAAAGAGATCTGGGAATTTTGATTGATGTATGGCAATTTGAATATGAGTCTGTGGATGTCCTTGCACTGCACGGACATAAACACATGTAGCCGACCAGGCCAAGGAGCTAAAAAGGAGAGCCAAATGAGAGAGCCAAATGAGCGAGCAAAAGGAGAGGCCAAAGAGAGGGCAAAAGGAGAGGGCAGAACCCTCTGACCTTTATTTATATGTTCTTAGAAATCACTGTGGATTGGAGGTAGAAGTTACTACTTCTCAATCACACTGGTCAAAGACAAATCTATCACATTTCTCCGCCTAGGAGAATGGAATGAAAACAACAAGGACAGTTAGCAAAAACACGGCCATGTTTACAACAGCATGCCTGAGAAAGTATTACAGCAAAGAGAAACATTGAAAAACTGCAAAACTCAGGACAACATGAGTCAGCGGTGTGCCCTGGGCCAACTACATCCTGGGGTGCGTCAGGCACAGCATCGCCAGTCAGTTGAGGAAGGTGATTATCCTGCTCTGCTCTGCACTAGGGTAGCCTTACTTTGAATATTGTGTGCAGTTTTGGGTGCTACAATGTAAGAAGGATATCACACTATTGGAGTGTGTCCAGAGAAGGCAACGAAGTTGACAAAAGGTCTTGAGAGCAAGACTTCAAGGGAGTGGCTGAGGTCACTTGTTTTGTTCAGTTTTGAGAAGAAAAGGCTGAGAGGTGGCTTCATTGCAGTCTACAGCATCCTCAAGGGGGGCAATGGAGGAGGAGGCACTGAGCTTCTCTCCCTGGTGACCAGCAATGGGACTTGAGGAAATGGAATGAAACTGTGTCGGGGAAGTTCAGATTCATCACTGCAATGGTAATTGGTCACTGGAACAGGCTCCCCAGGGAAGTGGAAGTGGTCATGGCACCAAACCTGTCAGAGTTCAAGGAGTATCTGGATGATTCTCTTAATTACATGGTGTAATTTTAGTTATGTGAAGAGCAGGAAGTTAGACTCAGTGATACTTATGGGTCCCTTCTAACTTGAGGTATTCTGTGATCTTTTCTTAGTCTGTCATTACCTTCTAGAAACTTTTTTTTCCTTTTCATATCCTTTCCCCTCTCCTATTCCCTTCCCTGTTGCCTTAATTTCTGCCCTGAGTGTTTTTCAGAATGCAAATGCATTCAGTGTGTTCAACAGACTGACAATCCTGAACATCCCTGTTCTACTGGGCCTTGTACACAGGGCTCAAGCAGCCTGTCCATTAGCATGAGCAGCTGTACGTAGGAGCTGCCCCACACCAGCCTGAGCTGCACTGGTGTCTGTGGGATGGAGATAACATTCCATGCTGTGGGAAGGCTGTCTGTTAGCTGGACAGCCCACTCAGATAATCTGTAACTTACAAAACGGTTGAGAATGGTGACTTTTGTGTGGATCGGGGGCGTGGAGCACAGCTCTCCTGCCTGGGAGAGGACTGCCCATGGAGGAGGGAGTGATTATCTCAGTTGGTTGGAGCATGATGTTAATAACACCAAGGTCATTGTTTGATCCCTGTATAGGCCGTTCACTTAAGAGCTGGACTCGATGATCTTTCCGGTTCCTTCCAAGTCAGACTATTCTGTGTGATCATATTTCTGTGTGACCCCTGTCATTGTAACCCCAAGCAGGCACAGGGGGGTGCTGGGCTGCCTGCCCAGCAGGGTCCTTGGGTTGTGCCAGGCTGCATAGGTGCCCTGCCTCCAGGGTGACCTCACCTGCATCACAGCCACAGAGCTCCCTGTGGGCACCTCCTACACCGTACCAGCAACTTTGCCTCCTACATAGCCTTGCCTGTATCCAACCATGCAGCAAAATGTTCTGTGAGAATCCTTCGGGAACATAGTTTTCTTGTGAGGAAATCCTATATTAACTCGAATAATCAGAAGGGAGAGAATGAGAGAATGTCTCTCTATGGACAAGATCTGCTCTGTGTGGAATTTCTTGGGGAAATCCATCTGGCTCCATCTGATGCTACGTGAGCACAAGAGTGCCCAGCATCTGAAGGGATATAAAATGTACTCACTGCATATATATTCCTCTTCTTTTCCTATTGTACAAAACCTGCTATTTTATGAAGTTGTTTAGTTTCCTAACCTACCTTGTTGATATCCATAACAAGCCCTGCTCAATCCCTTTCCCTCTTCACCTCACCCCCTCCCCGGTGCAGAACAACCTCCTCTGCCTCTTCCCCACTGCAGGTGTAACTTTGCCCTTTAAGCCCACTACCCTCGGCACCATTAGCTCACTTCCCACCTCATAGCCCTGAGAACCAGGCCATAGAAGACTTTGAGATGCTCATGAAATGGCATAAAGTCCAGGTACAGGGGCCTGAAAGATTCTGTCACCCACCTCAGTGTATTTGCACTACATTTATATTTCTCATACTATAACATATTCCCTTAAAAAAATGTACTATAGAAATTGAGAGCTCTGCACTGAAGAGTTGCATATATGCCTCATGCAGAAACCAGCTAAACTGAGCTGCTTATCATTCTCATGGTGATGCCTTAAGTGCTGGTAAAAATACGAAGCAGACACAGCAGTATAGGAAAAGGGTATTACCTTGGTTTAATAAGATCCTGGTGTACACCTGGAAAGCCCCTCCGTTGGAGAAAGTTCCCCGTTGGAGAGAGAGAGTCCCCGGCGTACCCCTGTATACAACTTTTATAGATTTTACAAATTAGCATATCTACCTAAAATCCCCCAATGAGTAACTTAACAAGTGAGGTAACTATCCCCCTATTCCCCCCCCCACTAATGAAACTACAGCCTAGCTCAAAAACATGTTCCAGAATCCAGACCCTTCAAGGTTGGAGCCTGTAGTTTTAAGATAGTAGAGATGTTTTGTCTTCCCCTCTCAGAGAACCCCCAAACTAAACTAAATGTCAGACTACAAAACCATAAATATGCAGTACTAAGGATACAGGGTATTAGGGTAAGGGGTACAGGGAAGGAAAAGGGTATAAAAGGTATAAAATGTATAAAAGGGTATAAAAAGGACAAAAACAATCAGGCATCAATGGTACTATTCATGTTACAGCACATGTGCTTAATGCTACCAAGTCACCCAAAAACATACAGCAAGCAAGAAAGGTAAAGGGGAGCTGCTGGGATGACTTCTACATGCACACTTCTCTGCTTTTTGTTTAGCACTTTGTGAGACTGGCTTTAAATTATTCTGTTTAAAGTGGCCTTTTGTTTATTTTTTACCTGACTGTCATTAGTCATTACCTGACTTGGATCTGCGAAGCCAAGGCATTTTGGTTCAGCTGTCAGGTGAGGCTTGTGACAGATGGCAAAACGTCCTTCTTAATGAGAAGTTTTTCCCACCACAGGTCTCCAGCAAGGGAGTCGTCCCTCCCTAAGCGTGCAGTGAGCCCAAGGTCACTGCAGCAGGACAAGGTCAGGTGAGTATCAGGGAAAAGCACAAGCCCCGGCGGGGGAGTGGTGGTCTGTAACAGACTGCAGGAGGTGGTGTTACCCTGAGGACTGTTCTACCTTTTAAACGCCAAGGCAACAATAAGGATGGCAAGAAAAAGACAAACCTTTAGCCTTGGGGAAAACTGAAAAAGGTGCCTTCACACTGAAGCCAAAAAAACAACAAAAAAATGGTGTTATTTACTTGGACTTTTTTACAGCCTGCATCCAACTGCATCAAACATTAGTTTTTGGTAGGAATGACTAAATTATAATAAACACAACCTTCTCTTTTTATAATACAGTACAAAACTGACTAAAGTATTAGCAGTATTATATAAAGGATTAAAGTATTATTAAAACTATAGAGCCAGCTTATTATGGTCATATTTGAATTGTATAATCTCTAAGAATTCTATCATATTTTTCCAGATATATACCAATGGAACTGTTATCACAACCTTTTCCAAACTCCTGATAAAAGGCATCAATGTGAGTTAAAAAATTATGGCATAGTAGTGATTAGCTTCAGGATATGTAAGAATCGTGATCTCTCTCTTCTATATTTGTAACTTTCTGTATAAAAACTTATATCTAAACAATATTTTCTGATCCCTTTTTGAATATGTAACGTCTGTTAGGAAGTAAACACAGATTTTCTTGTGCTGTATAAAAGATGTCGATGGTCTATAAAATGCTAAGAAAATGTTTTAAACATGATCTTTTTTTAAAAACATGAGCCTTTTTTTTTCTCCTGAGATCTATGAAGAGAATATGTTTTCCTTCTTGCTATTTCCATCACATACAGGAATTTTCGTTTTCCTTAATTTAATCATAGAATCATAGAATGGCTTGGGCTGGAAGGGATCTTGAAGATTATTTAGTTCCAACCTCCCTGTCATGGGCAGAGACAACTTCCACTAACCAAGTTGCTCAGAACTCTGTCCAACTTGTCCTTGAACACTCACAGAGATTCAGAAAACTCCTAGAATAAATCTAATCTCTCCCTAGATGTAAAAAGCATTACAGGAGTTGTCTTACCAGGCTGACAGAAATTGTTATACTTCTCTTGGAGCAAATCATTGATTGTTTGCGTCTTCTAAAGGTTTGATTCTGAACTGTGATAAAGAAAGTGGCATTTTATTCTTTACCTTAGTTAGTGTTCAATATGCCCAGTAAGCTACGACATGATTCAATTTATTGTAGCCCCAGTACATTACAAAAATCCTCTTACAAAATGTTGGAAATTTATTCTACCATTTTCAGGGCAGCAGTTGAAAACAAATTGAATAAATTTTAGGTGGGTGTTCATGAAACTGAAAAAAAAGGGATCAGCAGCCTCTTAGGCAGATTTTTCCCTTTCTGGTTTTTTTTGGTTTTGTTTTTATGACATAGAAACAGGATGTACCTTCCCTATTTTATTATAGATAATTGCATCCAAATCTTTCCAGATATTAAAAATAACTTATTTTCATGCATCTTTGTAAAATACTTGGTGGGGGTTTTTTTCTATTTTCTGTATCACTATTGTTCCACATTTTGTTATTTCTATTTGTCCGGAACTGTACCTTTTTTCAAAAAAGATCATCAGATGCAATTTGACAATATGTTTGAAGAACCTCTGATAAACAAGGAATGACTAATAGGGGTTTTACCATTATTTCATGTCACTGTTCACTTCCAAGTGAAAACCTCAGCCTACATTTTTAAGGATGCTATTTGTATGAACAGCCTATTGGTTTGTTCAAATATTTTCTCACAGAGTAGTTCCTTTCCTTTCTTTCCAGTTACTCTAAGTCCTTACTTGATTCTCACAAGCACATTATTGCATGAATATTTTAATTTTCAGTACATGGACATCCTTCTGCTTTTAGCCTGTATATATTTTGTCATTTGAAAACTTTAGAAATTATTTTTTGAGTCTATGAGACTTAAATAGGTTGCTAAGTCATGTGCTTCTTTCTGAGTAAGACTGAATTCTAAATAAGATTAGTGGTAAACTAAATATTATACACAGTTATGAAATATATTAACCAACAGAATTGAATAATATGGCAATAATTTAATACTTATTTGTATAATAGCCATAAAAGGAGAGTCATATTATAGCTCAAAAATCTTCTTGAGCATTGGAGCCTGAGATAATCTGGACTAGGGTTTACATTTTGTGATGGTTCCATTGATTTGTGTCTCATTTGACAAGAAAGTGTCCGATAGTGTCTTTTGAGTCATAGGACAGGAAGATTAAAGAAATTTAAAGTTTTCATATCTTTGGGCTCCAAATCCAAGTTAAGCATTGTAAAACAGAGGTGACCTACCTTGCAAAGATGGTGAGTCCCAGCTGGAATGGACATGAGTTGTTCTCACTCATCACATTATCCCACTGAAGTCCTCATGTCTTGCCCTGTCTGCTCCCTGTTACATGTGGCATGTCTTCTCTGATAACACATTCCTTCAAATTCTCTTGCCCAATATTTTTTTCCCCAAACCTCTTTTCTCCTTAAACCCTTTCAACAAAACTGTGTGTGCTTGTAAATATTTTTAAATTCCATACAGAATTTTAAAAGGCAAGACACTGAATAAACCTTGATGATGGCCTTTTCTTCGAACCCTCTTCTTCCATAATCCCCATTTTTTCCCATGATGTATTATTTCCCCCTGCTCCTACCCTATTTAGAGATTTACATTATTATGCTCCTAAAAAGAGATTCCACATTTTCCTTTCTTCACAGACAATAATTTATTCCAGACAATGAAAATTTTTTTATGTCTGAGCAAATATATATTAAGACCACGCTTCAGTCCATGAAAATTTTTGACGATCCTGAAAATCTGACTATGTTTGGTCATTTGTAGTTCTAAGTTCTGGGGCACCAGTCCATATTTCCACCCGTCCTTCCTAACCCCATGTTCTTTGTGTAGGAAGAGGAATGCAGTGGAAGGTAACTCCTTTCCCCCTTTCACCTTCCCCCAGTGTATCAGTCCAGCCCCACTGTGGAGCCAGGGATGCATATGAACCCTCAAGACTGAAGGTGATCTGAAGTCCAATAGCTGGAATTCAGCTTAGGAAGTCTGGCTTTGCACAGAATTTCTGAGCCAACACTTCTGTCCTGCCAGCTTTGCTTTGCACTAGAGAGCTGTTACCCACAGCCCAAGTGCAGAGTGCATTGGCACATTTTGCTATTTCCTAAATTGCTGCAACAAGTTTTGCCTGAACTTTTTGATCAATCTCCTCAACCCGTAGAGTGAATATAATAACCAGGCAAAACACAATATTCGCAAACAAAGAGGCTTCTTATCTGTCAGAGACATTATTTTTTTCAGTCCTGTTTTCTTTTCCAGCAGACACATAATGAAACTGTCATCTTTTATCATGAGATGTTGTGATATTCCTGTTATAAGTAATTTATTAATTATATTGCTATATTAATTTATTAATATAATGCTTTATTAAGCAACAGTGTTCCTTCAAGGCAAGGACATTTATGTTTTCAATTAAAGTACAATGTCATAGATTTGTTTCCATTTCCATCTCATTGACAAACAGTGAAGGTAAAGAATATATATTGTATTTTCATCCAGTTTGTTCACGAATTTGAGAGCCACTCATAGGTTGGCAGGGCCACTGTATCACAGTGCTTATATAGTTTCTAACACCTAACGCGAATTTGCTCAAGCACATCTAGCTCTCAAAAACATATCCATCTTTTCAATGTCGTTTGATTTCAAGTAGTCACAGGTTTCACTCTGTATCATTTAGGTAATACCTTTGACCCCAATGTTCTCCTCCACTTATGAGTACTGTGATAATTTTGATCCATTTGTGCAAATGCCCTTCCACACAAAGGCAAGTCAGAGGTGTGAAACGGGTCTTCGCTACCTGGAAACTTACTGCTTTGATAGAGAGGTATTTTGGTCCCATTTCTGAGTCCAGCAAATATTTTTACATTTAATGTTAGTATCTCTACAAAAAAGCATTGTCCTTACATGAATCATTTTGGTGGCACTGAAGAGCTGCAGGTTTTGTTTTATTTTTGTCTGGATACAGTTTGGTTTAAAATAAACTTGGTTTGTTTTGCTAAGCATCATTTATAAAGGCCTGGAAGGAGGTATTGAAGATGACTGGATGTGATGTGCTCTGAACCCTTCATCTGCTGATGTGCCCCTGTATAAGCTGCACTGCAATAGGCAGGGTTTATGGGGGACACTAGGTAGCCTCCAGCAGGGCTTTTACCACAGTTCACTGAGGTTAAAACTTTGCAAATGACAAAACTTAAATTATTTAATCTCTAAATGAAGAACTAAGTCCTTTTGTTGTCTTTGAATGTACAGCTGCCAGGAATCCCAGGGCCTACTTATATGAAAGCAGATCACCCAACACTGTATGAGACATTCTGGAAAATTTTTCCAGAGCTGCCTCTGTACCATCTACACACGCTGTACTCAGCCTACTACTGGCAGGCTGGCCAAAGCTCTGTATGGCTAGTTTTAAAAACTTGGCATCTTCTTATTTCTTCTCCTTGTTGAAAAGAGCTTCTGCCTCTAAGTTCCTTTTTGCTGTGCTATGAAGGCACAGGTACTCCCTGCTAATGAAGTATGATGACAGCCTTGCTGATCTTTGCCCCGCTCCTTGATTTTCTTCCTTGTTGTTCAGCTGAGGCTGATTTTCAAACCTTTTCAAGAAACTTTAATGAGAAAGAATTTTTGCATAGATCATCTTCCCTCCCACTCATAGCAATTGTGATTTTCTCCTGTTACTTGAGGCAACAGTATTTCTAAAGAGACATTTCTTATGTGGAAAATTATTGCTTGTAAAATGGTTTCTTCTACTATTACTATTTCACAGTTTATCAGGTAGGATCAAGCAAAAATGGCTAATCCTATATCCAGTTTTCAGGCTGTAAACCACATATAATAATCCTATTTTGAAGTCCAGCAGCAGACACAGGAGGGATTAGATGACTCAGAGGAATAAAAAAGGCTGGGTGAGTATCTGGAAACATTTTCTTGGTCAGCCTGTAAAAGATTAAGCAGAGTTTTCCCCAGAGGAAAAGAAAATAAATAATTCTGAGTAGCTCAAAATATTGAAAACAAGTTTGGATGTGATAGCACATAAAGGAAGAATGTTGTACTAAAGCAGATAATAAGCAAAAGGGCTTGGGAGTTATTTCTGATGTTTCTTCTCTATGGAAGGGTAATTAGGTATGTGCACAATTACAAAGCAAATGGCATGCATGATGATGTTTTCCTCAGTCAGATTTGTTTTTCTGTTCTTCTAATTTGGCTTTAATTAACACTAACACAAACAGGGTTTTTTCTGAATATAAGCACAGATATGTGCTGTGGTTAAGGTTTTTAGATCACACCTGTCGTGCACTTAGGTAATTTCTATTGGCATCAGGGAGAACACCGCTTTTTTTTTTTATGTGCAGCTGGAGCAAACGGTACCCAAGTATAACACTGATAGTCATGCTTTGTTGCGTGTGTGAAATTTAGCAAAGAGAATTAACAACCCAAATGAGTGCTCCCACATGAAGGATAGTATTAAACAAATCCAGCTCTGAGTCCTGACCTTCCTACCCATAATTCCTGTCAGGAGACTTTGAAGTCTGATACTAAAAAGACTGTAGAGCTAAAAAGAGCTTGGAACTGAAAACAGCATTTCACAGGTATTAGCATGATAATTAGGAGTCTGTTTAACACATGATTTTAATATGAAAGTAAGTAATCAGAGTTTAGATGACACTTTGCTTAATTATATTGAGTGTTTGACATGAAAGTAAATTAATAGCAAATTGATTTCCACCATCTGCTACTATTAATGCTGGGAAAACCAGTAGAACTCCAAATGTCGTATCTTTGTTTTATTCATACACTTTTTAATATTATTATCCAAAAAAGCTGTTGCATCTTTGTAAGAAACAACACACTGCATTCAAAAGAAGACTAAAGCAGCCAAAACGGCTCCCTAGAGAGCAAAGGACAGTGTGGGATGTGATTGGGACTGAGGCTGTAGCACCACCACTGCCCACTGCACAAGGCAAACGCAGTTCCTGAAGTGTTACACGTTCCAGACTGTCCTGGAGTATTTTGAGTGTAACTAGATAAGAAAGAGAAAGAGTCCCACTACAAACACCTAACCCTTTGCAACACGGAGAGAATTGGAAAGAGAGTACACATGTTCAGATTTGTCATTATTCCTTATAGTTAACCAAGGCTCCACACTCCCCAGCCTGAGAAAACTGTCAAGTATTAACATCCCTCAGTTTTACAGCCAGGTTGTTAGACAGCATTTCTCTTTGGAAATGTTCTGCCTTTGGCATTGTTATGGGGATTTTTTAATCTCACAATGCAAATTATTTCACAATTTAAATATAGGAATCATTATCACTCTAATACTTTTATTATGAGGAATACATAATTGGAAATTGCTTTCTCTCCTGAAGAGCACAGCTTTCTGTACAAGGTATACAATTTCTATCTAACAAAAAAGACTTCAGTGAGAATGAATTAGGCAATATAACAGTGAAGGTGTTTGTAAATGTGAATATTTACTTGCTTTCACAACACAATTTGACAAAGATGGACAAAGTCTGGAATATTTCATAGGGAAACACCATTCCCCATCTAAAGCTGTTGTTGCTACGGGTTATCTCCCAGAGTGGATATATTTCATTTAAAACCTAGAATAGTATTGCATCCAGCTAACATATACTATTACTGTGATCTGATTAAAGCTGGGACAAGTTGTGCTCAATTTGTTGAGGAGTGGCAGTTTTAAAATATGTCTGTCTGTAATGCAGACATCCGTGACAAAGGTGGTTTAGGTGTGGCACTAGTTCACAGCAGCTTAGGGGTAAAATGGAACTGCCATGTTGTATCTCTCGAGACTCCAAGAACAGTTCTTCAAATGATGTGAACACTCCTGCAAGAGAGCTCTCTTGTCTCATTGTGCTAAACAGCAGCAGAACGACTATGCTTGTGATGCCTTCTTTACACTGCCTCTGGCTACTCTTTTTCAGACTATTTTAGAGATCAGATTAGCTAAAAGAAATTACCTTAGAGAACCTGGAAAAGAATCCATTCTGAGAAAATAAAAAAACCCAAATAAAAAAACCCAGCAACTACACTGAAAGCAGCCAGGTTGCACAGAGGCAGAGCTCAGAGTCCTGCAGCCATCAGTCAGAAAGGCACTTACTACCAACAACTTCTGGGGCTTTACAGGATGCTTGAAGAACAGATTTGAATGATTTCTTGATGCTCTTGTTTGGTGCTACCTGAGCCTTCAAAATTCCTGCCCTTGTTTTAAGGGTAAACAGCATTAGCAAGCCACAAAAATGATAGATGTTAAGGGTTGTGATTCTCTAGGATCTCAAATGGGCTTTTGTTTCAGTCCCTAAGAGATGAAGAAAAGAGAAATTGAAATGTTTTTAGCCAAGGAATACAGTGTTACCAGTTCCTGAAATTGGAAGCAAGGCAATTTTCCCAACAACTTCTGAGACTCCTGAAGCATTATAAAGACGTCGGCTTTATGAAAGCATCAACAGGAACTGAGAATCTCCTTGCAAGGAGCATCCCTCAGCAACCAGCCAAATGCTGTTTGGTTTACCCGGTTTTCTTGCTCACCAGTAGTAATCAGAGTACTCCCCCTCCCATCGAGAGTGGGGCAAGTGTCCCCGTTCATCTGCAGGTTTCCTGCCAGGAACACTCTGATCATCAGCCACCTCAGGGACACTGGCTGCTCTGGCTGTGCTGTGAATGGCCTGGTCTGTACAGGGAAGAGCAGAGACAGGATTTCCTTTAAACATGTTTCTGGGCCTTTTTGCTCACAGTGACAGTCTTTAAACGTATTGATAAGGAATATCATTTTTCAAGCTGCTGTGCACTCTCCTTAGAGAGTATATTTCCCAAAGCATACTGCATCTTGTTAATTATGAAATTTCATCTACTGTATGAGTATATGTCTATTTAACATATACACCTCATATACACATACACCTCATATACATCCTCAGAAGAGGATGCCAAAAGCCTCTGATTTATGCTTCAGTGGCAATTTAAACTACATGGATTGTAGGTTTGTGAAGACAAAAATATCAACATTACAAATTACTCTATGTTAGCTAACACTTTGATAAACAAATTAATTTAGGCCACATAATTCTGATGACAAAATTGAGATGATTCCTTTAGAGAAAATATCCTTTATATCTAATTTCATTTTCAGACAGTGTTCAGAGAACTCCTGAGAATAACTGTGAAATTCAGACCAGTTTATCAATTACCACTCTCACAAAAGAGTTGTTTTAAATCCATTTTCCCTTGAAGGTCTCTCAGCTCTACTCAGTGACAGAAAAATTTGAACGGGGAAACTGGAAATAATTATTCTTTGTCTCTGTTTCCATCCTTTAAAATTTTTTTTTAACATTTAAATAAATGCATAGTGATTGTGCTTAAATAAAAAAAATCAAATACTATTCATGAGCTAAATTTTTCTCCGTGAACATCCCACATCAGATTTTCCAACAAGCTAAAAACCCCCGGGTTTCTAATCGATAATGACTTTTTCCCTGAGCCTTACGTAGTAGTCCGTCATAGATTTCCTTGAAGAGAAAGAACATATTATGTGACATGCTGCTGTAGTTCTCATATACACTCTCAGACAGCATGACTGGAAGGAGATTTAGGTGCAGAACACTTGGTCAAAAATTCAAGCAAAAAGATCCGGCCTCCTCAAATGATCCTCAGGTTTACATTTCCCATGAAGTATTAGAAGAAGGAACCCAGAACGTTTGCTTTTCTGTTATGGTTCTGTGTGTCACCACATCTATCCATGTTTTTTATCAGGTCTTCCACAGATCACCCTGCATTTCCCATCTGAGTGGTGACTTGCTTTGTTAAACTCTAAAACCAGAGAAGCAAGACGTCGCTTTGTAATAATTAAAATTTTAACTGGACAAGTATGTGAGGAGAAATGAATCATATTATCATATCCAGAAAATAAAGGCAAACCTCTGCTTTTAACAGAAGAAATAGATTTTCTGTGTTGGATTTCCATGAGAAGGCTGGAGTGTTTCCACCCCTAAGAAGGAGCAGTAGCTGCTGTGCTTATATAGTACAACTCCAGAGTCAGTGTGACATCCTTGGGTGGGCTATGGGCTTTCCCTCTGACAGAGAGAGTGTGTGTGATAAAAAGTTAAGAGGTGAAATTTAGAGGATTAGCATTTTACAAAACTGGTTTGATGGGAAACTCTAGGGGGACAATATTTGCAAATGATATTAGAAGTAGGTAGAAATCATTAACCACTCCAGCACATCTATTTGCATCTTTGCAAAGAACTTGTCTTTCTTACTTCATTAAATATGTAGTAAAAAAAAAAAAGGCATAAAAACCTAACAATATGTTTCCAGCCTATTTTACAAAGTGACATTAACCACAATAATATCTGAATTTTTATGACTGGCTGCTTTCACCTAGGTAGTCAAAAAAGAAACAATCAAGGAAATAGAGTGTGTTACTCTCCTGGGTCTATCTGTACTGAGAATTTAGATTATCATACTTACTGAATCACAAGACAGACTTAGCTTCTCTTTACAAGACAAATAAGGAAAAGATGCACCTGAATTTGAGGTAGGCCTGCAAAATCTTCAAGTGAATGATCATATTGAGAAGCACAGATTCATTTCCTTGGTGGTGATCCTATGAATAAAATATCAGTCTGTTAGACCTGTGCTATATCTATATTTTACATATAATACTGTTGTTTAGGTATTTGTAAAAAGTTATGGGCCTTGATACTTAGGGTGGCCATCAAGGGCAAACTTGGCATTTTACTTACTGAGTCTTACATCTGATTATAATGCTGTGACATTCAAATGCAAATCCATGAGAGAATATAGCCTCTAAAACACATGTGCTACTGAAGTGATTTTTAATGCGTAAGAACAATTGCAGTGGCCCAGACTCCCAGGACAGATTTTTCTAGTGGTCATATTTGTATGAATCTCAAACTGGAAGCAGAGCTGTTTCTATTAAACACGTGGTCCTGTGAACAGCAGATCTCAGGAGTCCTGCTTGCTTTCAGAGGGATCTCCCTGCTGAGGTGCAGTCAATAGAGACACACTCTGACAGAAGACTGGGCTCCCTGGCATCTAATAAGGTATGAACTCCAGATGAGTTCATAAATTCCTAAAATTGTATCTCTCTCTCCCCTTTCTCACCTGCTTTCTTCAATTGTACTGGGAACTTGTGTCTTTGAAACATCTTTTTTTTTTTTTTTTTTAATGTGCTTGAAATACACTGTCAGACACAGCGTCCTTGGCTGTGACTTGTATTCATAGGTCATTAGAGGAGAACTGAAACATGTACACAAAAAGCAGTATCACACACTCTGCATTCATTCACTGGAGGCAGTGTAGAGTGACACGGGCTTTCCTGTCACACACATGAGCATAGGAGTTAGCTCTTAGGGCCAGGATGTCAATGTATTTAAATGTTCACTGACTTCACAGTAGACGAGGTGTTTTATCTGAGTCAGAGACTTCGACCCTTGTATTTACAAAGTGCAAACTCATTTAACTCAGTTGATCTGAGAAACACTCCTGATTAAAAAGACTTTATTAGGGATAGCTGTTCATTATGCATACCCACAGCTTCCCAGAGAAACTCATTCTAGGCATCCTGCTGTGACAGAGATTAATCATTATGCAGTAAAGCTGTACTGCTGGGACCACATTTGCATTATTAAATGAATTAGAGTATTACTTACAAAAAAAGCAGTCCCATAGCTGTGATCACCACCCCCAAACCTAGGCAAATGTGGCCAGCAAGTGTTATCGACATGTCTCACCATTTGGGAAGAGGACTGCATCCTCAGTCATCTGTCACAGTTAAACAGACTTACACTGGCTTCTATAAAATACAGCAGAAGGGAGGCCTCACAGAAACTTCACGTTAATAGCCAAGTACCTGCTATCAAAAGCAAGGCAGAAGTAGATATTGCTTATAAAACACTACAATAGTGGGTTGGGTTTTTCCCCCACTGCACAAAGCCTGCAACACCACTGAAACACATCTACATCCAAACTTTACATGGACCTTTCTTCCAGGGCACTGCCTGACCCCCTGTTGCCCTGGCCACTTCAGCACACAACTGGGTACTGCTCAGCCACCAGGAGCAACTAGCAGCTGAGGTGCAGGCAGGAAAAGCTTTTACTTGACCATTGTCCAGATATCTTTTGTCCTTGAAGTTCCCTCCTCATCTTAGAGCAAGTTTAAGTAGGTGTGTGGAAAGCATCTTTTTTAGTTTGAATTAAAGTGAACTGGAAGGACTCACAGAGTCAACCTTTGTTCTGGGAGAACAAAAAAAATGAGCTGAGGGCATTTCACTTTCTTGAATGGCCTCCTGACCATCCTAGGACACTTAAGCTTTTCCAGTCCTTTTCAAGGCAATTTTAAACACAACTTTAAAACGGTAATGTGTTTCACTTTGAACCTTTGTGAATTAGGAAAGTTCACATGTGGTGCAATTAAAAATAAAGCCTTATTTCCGTGCAGCTATAGACTGCCAACTTTTAGCCTCTGTTTCTGCCCAACTTATTCAAGCCACATAGCATGTAGAGCATGGGTCATGGCCACCTTTAAAATGGGACTGCTCTTGTCTCTGTTCTGAACCACATCCTCAAGGAGCTAAGTCAGTTCACTACAGGTCAGGGCTGGTAGTATGGCTGGATAGTAAATGAGGGTGTATGCTTTTATTCAGGTAAAGGTTTAGCAGTTCAGACATCATGTGCTACAATTCAGGCAGCCTGGAAAACCATGTGAGGCAAACCAGGAAGGAAAACTGAGCTGCAAGCACGTCCTGGCCATCCAAACAGATGAGAAATGGATGGTGGCCAAATGCAACAAGCCGGTACACTTTAGAGTATAACCACCAAATTCAGTAACATTTTGGAAAAAATGCCAAAATCATGCACTCTGGAAGCTCACAGTCCCTGTCTGAAATGAAGGCAGCTTTTTACCCCCTGCAGTAGCTATTACTGCAAGCTGTGAGCAAACCGGTGACTTGAACTCGCTTTGTACTTTCAAAGTTATCACCACAATCATAATTCCACAGATCCAAACACAATAAGGTATAGATCCTAGCTGTTACCAAACTCTTTGAAAAGTAAATCAAAAGGGAAGATACAAGTCTAGAAGAAAAACTCACAAGCCTAAACATTTTATTAAATCTGTGTCCAAAAGCTTGGCCTGTGGAGGCTTTGGGCTATTGCAAATCTATCGTAGGACTCCAAGGGTCCAGTCAGACCAAATAGGCTGAACTGATCCATCAGCCCAGGGCTGCTAAAGGAGCAGCCCTCCTTCCTCTCTTCTTTCTCCTTTTTGTCACCAGTATTCTCCTTCTTACTCTTACCTCACTGGTCCCCAGCATTTTCCTGGGCTAACTTGGTGCTATATCTAACCTTTCAAGGAGGCAGCTGAGCTCATGAAAGTGGTAGAAATTAACATAAAAATTTAAAAAAAGGAGAGAGAATTATTTGCTAGACATAGCAAGCTGTGAAGTCAGCTCAGCCATCTCATCTGATTGTACCTTCAGCCCTGCTGAGCATAAAACAAGCAAACACTGGCTGCTCTTGAAAAAAAAATGCTGAGTTTTTCAAATACCAACATATGGCCTTTATTAATCTTGCAAAATTGTATGAAGGTGCAAGATAATAGAGTCTGACTCAAAATCTGTAGAGTTCCCTTGTGCTAATTAGAAGTGGCCTTTCTTTGCACCAGTTCCAAGATGTTGCCTGAACTTTCAAGTGTTTCTGAAGACAGCTACAATTTCTTACTTGAGAGGAAGGACCACCGGCTTAATGTTTAACCTGTAGCTGTTGTCAGCTATTCAACCTTGACCAGAAGTGAATGGGTAATTCCGCTTTGCTAACAAAAGTGTAAAAAATATCTCAAAATGACCTTGTGCTGAGTCTAGGGTGAAAAGTCACACTTCAGTAAAGCCACACAGCTAGTAACAGTGTTGACCTTTTGTTCTTGGCCATCTAAGGACGTTAAAATCTGACTGAAACCTGATTACACCATCTTAGACTCAAAGTGCTTAAATAACAGAAGGGGCAGTGGTGGGGAGGACCAGCCAGGCTGAGGCAGAGTGAGCTGAGCTCTGGGCAGCCCTGAGGAAGAGCTGTACTAATTTTACCTCACTATTTCTTGTCTGGTTTTAGCATTTTTGTTATCAGAATAAGCTTCTTTATTTGGACAAAGGCTGACTAAGAAGGGGGGATTTATTCACATTAACAGGCAGTCAGTATTAATGACTCATTAGCATATGATCAGAGAGGGTTTGTAACCCCGCAGGCCTGTGAGCGGGGCTGAGCAAATCAATAGAAGGAGAAAAAACAATGACAAGTTTGCATTTGAAAGTTTGTTTTAGGAAAATAATCCAGATAAGAGGGTCATCAGTTATTAGGAAACTAGACTGGCTAGTGGATATTCCTATTCAAAGAATGAGCATATTAAGATTTCTCAAACTGTAGTGTCTGTGCAGTCATATGAAACTGAGACTAAGCTACCAACAAAAGGCAAAGGACCTTACTCATGACCCATAGAGCAGTCTGGGGCTCTTGATGGCTTGCAGATGTCAGCCTAGTTACTCACATATCTGAAAGAAACAGAGAAGATTGTGTAAAATGCAGCTCATCAAGCTCTGTTCACATCCCTGAAGGATGAAACATGCCTTTTAATTTCACTGTCAGGGTGGGACCTACCTGATGTAGCCCTGTGAAAGCTGAAAGGGGAAATTTGGATATTAGCCCACTGCTCTGCTACAGCCTCTTGGTGCTCTTTAGTACAATCAGGCTCATCGGGAGAAGAAATCCTACTTCTTATGACTCTTAGTAATGAAGCTTTCCTGATTTCCCCTCAAAGCCAACCATGTGAGGCCTTGCTTCTCCAAAGAAAGACCTATGCAGCTCTCTACAGAGAAAATCCCACTGCATTCTGACTCAGCCATCATAAAAACCCCCATTTGATTTGATGTAAAATTGCTCCTGAATGCACATAAACAGGCAGGGTTTGAAATTTTGGTGCAGAATTCATCCTGTGGGTGCAGTTTACTGTCTTTGCCATAATTATGTTTTGAAATGCTTGATTTCATTTGTACTTCTGACCAAATGAGCTCTTATCCTCCTCTCCTGTAACCAAGCAGATCTTGCATCCATTATCACCGGAGTGGTGGCTGCTCATTTTAAAAGAAGAGAAAGTGTGTGTCACCCTGCACACCAGTGATCACCATCGCAGTCTCTTCAAAAGTTTCCAACAGCCAGAAGCAGGATTACACTGCAAGTTCCATCTCCTCCCTGTCACTCATCCAGGGGAAGGATTGCTGCAGAAAACAACGTCCCACTCAGCACTGTGGGATGGAAGTCTTGGCTCTTTTGCCATGGGCAGCGCGAGCTCTCCTGAGCAATAGTCCCAGCCCTGCATTCCGCATTGCCTTTGCAGGCAGCCTGGCTGCTTCCCATCACTGAGAGAGAGCTGTGGTGCCTCTGGCCACGCAGGCACAGCGGGATGGACTGGAAATCACCGGTCACGGTCCATTCCACAGGCACACTAAATAAACAGAAAAGAATGGCTGGAGTTTTGCTCTGTGCATGGGAGATTCAGTGTGGCCTGCTTTGTTTTCAGAGCACTGGGAGAAATCTGTTTTCATTGCTCAGACTTCTGAGCAGCTGCTGTAAACATGACGTGTCTGAATGTTTCTTCTGGGCAAATGCTGGTGACAATGCAGCTCACAAATTCTGCTAAAACAGATTATCCTCCATCTTCCTGCTCGCCCTTCTTAGGGCTAACTGACAAGTCATTAATCCCCAAAAATTTAATACAGCTATGGGTCTCTAATTTGCACCTAGCTTCCTCTAATCTAAACTGATTTTTCCAGAAGCCAAAAATAACTGCTGCATATATCCAGCTGTTCCTTTATTCTACCAGGGGTGGCCTAAACAACAGTGGGGACAATATAACGATTTTCTGCTAAAAACCTGTGTCCCATCCCGTTCCTGTCGCATTGATATGATTCTTTTGGGGCCCATGACTGGCTTTGAAGTTCCTTGTAGCAGTGGGGAAGCAAAACCCAATCACAGCAGAAAGGGAAAGTCAAAACTTGAAGGACACAAGATTGACACTGAACTCAGGTATTTACTTAAAACTTTGCCAAGGAGGGAAATGCAAAGCTGTTAACGATGGTAACATTGCAACCCAGAAGGTAGGTTTCTATCCCATTTCTGGAAGGTCAGCTGTGCTCTAATTTCCAACTGAAGACAATGTTTCACAGCAAAGATGAGCAGGTACAAAATACACCAGCAGTGACCCATTTTATAACACAAAATTTAATTTGCAGGTTTTACGAATGCCCAGCATCCAGTCTGGAAGCATGTGCCTGTAGACATCATGACTTAATCACAGCCTCATTAAAGACAAAATCAAGCAGCTTCAGTCTTTTGGCCACCTCAAGTCTGTAGAATTGTCCTCCCAGTTCACTCTGTCCAAAATCCTCTTTTGATTTTCCAAACCTATTGTGCAAATGCAGGAAGCATGATAACTGGAACAATGAGCTCTGACCATAGGACTTTGCCACCCAAAAGACATTTCCCTGTGAACTCTAAAAAAATAAAAGTCTCCCCAGTTCTTTTCTGCCAAGGCAATGTCTGCATTAACAAGTTGTGCGATACCAGTGGAGCGAATCCAACTTTGCAGTCTGCAATCTGAGGCTGTGGTGATGATCCAGTGGTGACATTCAGTGTGTTTCAGCTTTTCTCTGGTCTGCTGGACTGACGGTCCGGTAGTGGCTGGCACACATGGAGTACAGTCCTGAACCCTACTGTCTGATGGAACCAAATGTTTGGTGTACTTCTATGCTAAAGGAAGGGTTTTTCTAGGCACCTTAGGAAGACCTCATCCACCCATGTCAAAGACCAAACAAAAGCGTGGTAAGGGAACATAATCAGGAGAATCACTTAAAAAGCATAATTTTGATCCGAGCGACATCATTAATGTTAACACATTGTGACTGAGCCAGCATCTGTCTGGGCTTAGCTAACCAGAGGTAGGTTTTGAGGACGATATCTGATGTGCTCAACCCTGTGAAGGCTGGTGAGACCCCACAAGAGTCAGCACTTCCTGCTGGCGATAAGAACCTCTTTCACCATGGGTGCACTCCATCCTTAATTGTAAGGAACACAGTTTTTTCACTCACTTTTCCAAAGGATATGGGGAAGGTTGAACCATTCAGTCAAATGCTCCAACCATGAGTTTTGCCAGGCAACACCAACAGATACAATCACTGACTAAAACCTTTCTCAGGCTGTAGTTCAGCCTGAGGAAATGCAATCTTTTTTTAAAAAAATCTAAACATAAAGCCTGAGAAAAATATGATTTTCTGTTTTTCTGTGGCCATCCTGAATTACAAGCTTGAAATATAAAGTCATGGGTGTGGAATTGTATTTGAGCCATTGGCTATTGAAGTGTGATGTTTATGTATTTGTAACCCAGTAAGGGAGATGGCATGCAAAAAAAGAAACCTTTCAAGGGCTTTATGTAGGGCTATATGAACAGAAAATACTTCATGTTATTTACAGTCTAGCATGTTTTATTGCACATGTTTAGTGAGTACTGTGGGAAGGGCAGAAACATGAAACAAACCGGCCCATAAGGGTTCCATAATTTCTTCCTTTTTTGTTTTTTTTTTAAGTAGAAGCTTTGCTAGTGCTTTATGGGAGTTTCATAACAGGCTCAGCATCCTATAAATGAAGGAGACCTTCAGCAGCTGGGGGTTTTACTGTGTCACTGATGCTTTCATACCCACAGACTACCACACTGAACAAATTAAAGTTACAGCCTTTTGAGGGAACTGGAAGCAAGCTGTGACCCTTCTGATTTTAGGAGAAAGACCACGTGAGCGTTCCAGAGACCAGCATCCTCAAAAACAAACTGACATGGAAATTTCTTGTGTTTTCTGAAGACTAGGAATAGTTGAAAGAAGTATGATGAGTGCTCACTCCTAGAGAGACTTCCAAGTAATTGAATTAAATCCTGAACCCCAGAAACTTCATATGGAAAGGACTTCAGCTGCTCCTGAAGTGTAAGATGTTACCCTGTGTGTTTTCCAGAAAAGCTCTGACTGACTCCCAAGACCGCTAGCTAGAATTACCTTCTATAAAGACTGTGCTATGCTACCTATTTATAATGTTATATACAGTCAAACATGACGCCTGTCTCTGGACAGGCACTGAAGATGTGAGTAATTGATTGTGGGTTAGGGTTGGCTATGACCCCACTGCATTACTAATTTATTGAATTATCTGCCTATATACATGATGGACATGACTTTAAATATTACTAAAATAACTCGTCTGCAAAACAAGATATAACCCTTCACTGCAGGAGAATTCTGCACATATCAAAAAAGGTAAGAGCTTTCCAGTTTTTCATGATGGATTGTCAGACATGGGACAGAATGCTGAAAGAGAAAACATAAAACCGAATTCCAGCATTTCTGCTAAGTAACAGCTTATTTTCTTGGTAAGAGAAAGGCTGAAGTGCCTGTACCACAAGCAATAAAAGGTGTGCCAAGCAAACAAATCATGATTGTGGCAGTAGATTATTTAAGCTGAAGTGGGTGACTCGTCCTCCAATAATTTGAATGAGAAATAAAATTTAAAGTAGTTTAAAAACTATAATAGCTACTTCTTTTAAAGAAGAAAATAAAGGCTGATGAAAAGGACATATTTTTCTCAGTGTCCTCTGATACTTTTGGTAACAGGAATTAGATAGTTACCATAGTATTGTTAATATCACTTTACAAGGCAGATATTCTACTATGAATGCAAGAATTTTTGCTTCTATCTAACTGCTCAGATCATATACTGCATATAACATCTTGCATAACATACCTCTCAGTTTTAAAAGTATGTAATAAAACTTTCTTGTCACTTTCATATGCCAAAAAATAGTCTAGGAATTTCAGGATATGTTTAATTTTGCCAGCAAAATATACAAGTATTCTAAGGTTTATTTACCAAAAATACATGTTATCACTAAAAGGCATTTAAAGGTTTTCCAGCTTCTGTAAGTTGCATCTGTATGTTAGGTGAAGATTTATCAAATGCAGTCTCTAAATTGGTTCAAGATGGTGAAGGTGAGGATGATGGAAAACCAGTTTTGGTAACTGAAATGCTACTTATGTTCTTTTATAGGGTGCTAAAAGTCTTTTAGTGGTGTAATCTTGGAGCAGTTTCATTTTATATGCTGAGGTTTCTGAACTGATACATTCTCTGCAGAGTTATGACAAAGAACCGATGACAAATTCTTTTGTCATAGCAGTAACTTTTATCTAAGAAACACATCAAAACAAAGCACAAGGTGTGAGAAGGGATTAATTCAGTAGCGTGCCTTGGCTCTCAGAAACCTGACTTCAATTTTGTATAAGTAATCAAATTTTCAGCCACCTCCTATAGAAAAGTATCACTTTTCAACATAAGTAGGACTGAAGGACTGAAATATGACAAAAGGCTGGAATTGGACTGTTTAATAATCATATGTATGAAGAATAATACGTGTTCAGAGATTCAGTAGAGAATTATTTATCTGAGGGAACTGTGAATGTACACCTAAAGCTTACAGAGTTCCTACTTAAAACATTACCTGATACTTTTACAGTTATCCTCTTTCCTTCCATCTCAAGGTGACCACACAATTTCAGTTGCTCTTGTTAAGTCCAGAGTTTTTAACTCTTGCCTCACAGTTCTAACTGCACCATCAAATACAGAATCATCAAAGTTGGAAGAGACCTTTGAGATCATCCAACCATCAATCCAGCATGAGCATAATCACCCCTAAACCATAGCTCAAGTGCCACATCCAGATGCCTCTCGAACACTTCCGGAGACAGTGACTCCACCACCTCCCTGGGCAACTTCTTCCAATACTTAACTAGTCTTTCAGTGAAAAATTTCTTTTTTCAATATCCAATCCAAACCTACCCTGGTACAATTTAAGGTACAATCTAATGCCCACCACAATGAGTTACTATTGCATTCTTGTTAAACCCAACAGGGTACTCTGGACATTGAGAAGAGATTAGAAGTGGCACACAGAATAGACGTAGGGCTCCATCAGTGTCTCCCTGCAGTCTTCCGCAGCAGCATCACCTACCAAGGGCTCTTCAGAAAGTTCAATGACTATTTCTTGCACATCTTTTCCACAGTAAATGTGTTGTTTTCTCTTAACCCAGTGGAAGTGCTCTCCAGGCAGCTCATCGCAACAAAGCATGAAACCTTCTTGTCACTCAGGGATGTTCACCTCACCCCAAACCCATAAAATGATGTTTGTCATAAGAAACTGTTCTCAAATGTCACAAAACCAAAACATGCATATCTAAGGGAAAGAGCATGAAACAGCTGTAAAGAATAATTCTGCAGCTGTTGGTCTCAGTTCCCAGCTCTCTACCATTCCCCCTGCTTCACAACAGCTGCTGCATAGACCTTGTAGATGATTTCCAAAATCTTTAACAGAAACTGTTTTGCCCTAGTAGAAAATCACAATTTCATTCCTATTTCCAGTTTTAGAAGAAAACAGCACCATGTTGTGGGGGATTTAACCCACCATCTCCTAAACCCTGAGAAAGCTTTCTAAAATCACTTGGAATTTGCCATGAAGGAGGCTGTGTGTTAAGTTCAGTGCAACCACAGTGGTGTAACACAGAGCAGTGAGGACACAAAGTAGAGTGCAGCTAAAACACTCAGTTGCATAAATACTGTGATTCTTATTTCCTAATGGATGGCAGCCCTTCAAAATACCCAAGTTGAAGGCAAAATCTGAATACAGGTCAGCAGCAATGAACAGGGAGTGGAGGAGCACTGGAATTCTCTTAGCTGAGCACTTCCTGCAGGCATCCCAGTTAACGTGCCTCAGGTTTATCAGGATGGGACAAGAGCAGTAGTACTCTCACCAGTGATGAGTGATTTCACACTTACTTTTCCTGGTACTTTGAATAGTTCTGTCATCCATTTAACTCTCAGCAGTATCAGTCATCAGGGGAAGGGATAACTTAACTGAATCCATAAATCAGTGAGTGCTTGGAAAACAGTTGTGCTTCTCCTAAGCGTCCCAGTGTCTTATCCCCAGAGACCCGCATTTATGTCCTCTCTCTGAATACCTCGTCTTTGGATAGTTTATTTACTCTTTAATTCCCCAAGTATAAATAGTTCAAGATGTTTGTGTTTAATGTAAATGAGTAATAGGATTAGGTATTCAGTGTAATAAACTTCTGACCCCTTTATATGATGAGTCTTGGCCCTCTGACCAGCCAAAGCTATTTTAAAAATAAACATGGACTCATTCCCTGGAAATTTGAAATATCTGGTGTCATCTCCAGCACCTTACTACCAAAAGATATTTTTGGGAAGAAAAAAAGATAGTACCCAGCTGCCTGCTGTAAGATCTGATTAATTCATATTCTGTCCCTCCATGCTCTGTTATCCCTTGTTCTGAGGCTCTCTTCAAATCCACATAACTATTTACATGGGATAAATAAAGGAGAATGAGAGCACAGGGAGTGAGTGGAATTTGTTTTGTGGGCTTGAGAAGAATAATCTGACAGTAGCAAATTATGCTCAGATAAAACACCAGTAAATTTCAAGTAATGAAGTGACCAGGTCCAAAATACCTGAAAAATAAAATGCTACTAAGCACTAGCAAACAGAAGTATGGTAAAAATAGTCTGTGTAAAATTAAACAAATCAACCAATAACCCCCCCTAAACATGCAAATGAAGGCAACCTTTCTGCCCTAACACTGTGCCAGTTCCTAATGTCATGGTTCATTTTAACCTCAAATTTACAGAACAACATACCTGAGAAATCAATGGATTGATCAATGGATACTTGGATTCATGAGCTCACGAGGTAGTATCACACAGCATAGAGGTAAAATTCTTCAGAACAGGATTTTGGCCATATCTATTAAAGTTTTTCTTATTTCATATTGTGGGCTGTGCTCTGTTTCACTGTGAAAAGAAGTGTGCACCATCCCCACACCAAAATGCAAATGTTCTGGAATAACACAGAGTCCTGACTATGCCAGCACAGGAAAGTGTAGAAACTGGGAGGTCTTTGGAGAAAATGCAGAAAGTGAAGAAAGCTGTATTGCAAAGAAAAATGCTGTGAACAGAAAAAATATTGTGATGGGATTCTTTTGCTTGTAGCAATGAGAGCACTGCTTTGCCAAGGCACCGATCCTAAATGTTCTGGGCCCCTTGGGGAACTGCTTTATATGGAGTACTGCTAGCTTGTTCTAATAGACAAGGCATACTGGCTGTCACAGTCACAGATATGAAATTTATCTCTCTGTAAACGATTTACAGGCTTAGGAAGCCAGCAAGCAGCCAAGCCTCAGAAGACAAAACTGGAATTCAGATTGCCTAAATCTTAATGGACCACTTTGCACAGTGACCTGCCATTTTATCTCAGACTAAGTTCGTACAACATCCCAGCCCAACTGCTCAGAACTCAGAACTTTCACAAATCTGAAATAAATCTTCTGATAAAGCACTAGCAATTGAGTGATTCAGACAGCTATTTCTGTTGTGCCCCTGTGACCTGTAAAGCTGAAGTCTAAATGAGAGGAAGGTGTTAGGTAGCTGTTCCCGTAAGAGGCATTTAAGAAGCCCACCATGTATTTTAGTTTCTAGCAGTATTTCTTAAAACTGAGAACTTGTAGTTCCTGGGAATTCTACTGTTGAAAAATGGATGCTAACCAAAACCCAAAATCTTGATTTATTAATTTTCAATCAGCAAATATCAGTTGAGAAACGTAAAACACCGTAATTTTGTCTTGATTTGAAACTAACTTGTCCCTTCTCCTTCCTTTCGTACCTCAGATGCAACTTGTAATCCCATTCTCCTCAGAAGTCTGGGCTTCCCAGACAGGTTGCTTGGGCCACTGCCCACAGCCCCCAGGTGCACTGTATCAGTTTAATGATGGGGGATACTGCCTGACTTGGAGTAATTGGAACTAACAAAAAAAAAAAAAAAGAGGGATTTTAAACTAAGCTGCTTCAATTCAAGTCAAACACCCTTAAAATCTCCTAATGAAATAATGAAATTATTTTGCCTATATATCTTTTATTAAGAAAAGAAATCGTGTACAATTTTACTACCCTGGCCTACATTGAGAAAAAAAATGCATTTCTGGATAGGTGTTTCATTACTGGAGCTTAACGGGAAAGTAAATCTGATAATTTTCCCTTACTCTACTTCCTTTTTTTTTACGAAATATATTCAAAGAAATTATAATTTTTATTAAGTGATGGACATCCAATAATTTGAATGTTATCTTTGGAGAATGAATCTTTGTTAAACATTAGTGATTTAGAACAACTCTGACATATTTCAAATGCATATCCACTGCCTATTAATTTTTCCCTTTCCATTTTTCTGTCATGTATATTTCCCAGTGCAGCTGCCAAGTTCAGCTTAGAGTGTGCTCAACTTTCATGAATTTTTCCTTTTATGTTCATGCAGAATTTATAAAGCAGTTTATAATGAAAATTCACCATAAGAGAAAAACTTACAAGATATTTTTATGGAGCAGTCATAAGTTTTACAATTTAAACTGGGAAGCAGTAACTGTGAAGTCATTGCCTTATCCGCGGTATATTTTAATCATCTGTCTACAATATGCAGAAGCTGGAAAAAAAAATTTTAAAACTGAAGGAGATTTTCCCCTCCTTAAGGAACTACAGAAACAGAAATAGAATTCTGGGATTTGGAGACTGCCTTTGATACCAACACTCTGTAAAGATAACAGCAGTGGAAAGTTACTGAAAGAATTGATTTCATTGTTTGTTGAGCCTTTTGGTATGCACACACAGATAGAAAGGAACCATAATACAACGATGGAAATAACGACAGTTCCCCCCATGCTTAGAAATCCCCATCCAAACAGATAACAAAGGCACAGAGAGCACTGCCTTGAGATCCTTCAGCTGAAGTCTCTCACCTGAACATGACAGTTGAGAGGTAGCACAGCACAGGAAAAAATAACAGTCTCATGAAAATAAGTTACGGGCCAGCTAGAAATTTACATATCTAAAGCAACACTTCTGAATCCCCAAACACAATCCTCAAGTACCTGTTGCAAAACAGAAAGCACTAGTACACTGGTTCACAGTAAAATATCCCAATTAATGAAGCCTTCCATCTTATACCAATTTCAGTCTGTCAGCAGGTTGGACACCCAGGCACAGCTGGATTTTGCTGTAGTCTAGCTCTGAGGTGCACAGGCAATGTGTAGATATTTGCTGGAGGGGATCACCATCACCCTTTGATCTGTCCCCGGTTTTACTCAGTACCTAAACCAGCAGACCTCCTAACCAGAAGAGCAGAAAGCTCAATCTCAGTTGAGAGGGCACCTGAAGGAGCAGGGCAGAAGAAGGAAGAAGAAGGGGTAGCCTTTTTTCTGGGTAAGAACCTGCAGGGCAGTTATGTTGTAAGGAGAGTGGTATTCCAGAGAAACACAGGATCTGGGTGTACCTGCAGTATTTTTTCCACTGGTTCAAGTTTGAAGAAAACAGGAAGAGAGGGATGCAATTTGCAGAGGTAGAGGTCCAACTTAGAATCATAGAATATCTTGAGTTGGAAGGGACCCATAAAGGTCACTGAGTCCAAGTGCCAAAACATACCAAACTAGGACCAAAGGAAGTGGTCTGCTACAGACCTGAATATAGTTTGTGTGACCTGGAAGGAGGGCTGACCGTGGAGTCTGAGCTGCAAAGGACAAGTACCATATCAGTAGCTGAACTCATGCTTTTCCTGGAACTTAATTACAGCAGAACTGAGAGTGTACCCTTCAATTTAACTTCTTCTGTGAGTGGGCAGGAGACCAGTAGGCCAGAACTGAAGGTCTGGTTTGGGAAGGCTAGTTGTGGTGATTGAAGAGGGGTCACAGACTTCACAAGATGGTGGTATGCAAAGAGGTTTATTGTGCAGTGAGAAATGCTAATATACTATCACACAAACAGGGAGTAACTCTACACCCCAGTGTATCCCAGTCACCAATTCCGTTTCAGAGTATTACCTTTTATGGTAACAGGTGAACAATACCTTTTAAGGTAACAAACAGTGTTTCTCACCTCCGACAGGTCCAGCAGTTCACAAACCCATAATGCTTTTCTTCTACTCCCTTGGTGACCCAGGATGTGTTTCATGGGTCCTAGGATTTCTTGCGGACCAAAGACAAGAGGTCACTCTGGCTTTCAAGGCCTGTTTCTCTGTTACCTACATTCTGTAATACCACAGCTAGCATGGAACATTGTCCACACTCTCAGACTCCACAACCATATTCAATGCATTTAAGCAGTAGTTACACCTTTTTTTGGAACCCTTAATAGAGTGTATTTGAGATAAACTGAATAATAGAAGTTCTCACCATGCTGAAATTGCTGGAAGTGTGCCAAAAAGTAATAGCAATTTACTAAAGTATTAGTCAGATTAGTAACATTTTATTTTATGAAGTTGAGAATTTATCACCCAAAATGTCAACATTCACAAAAATATTTGAAGCCCTCTTGTGAGCCCTTTGGATGCCTGCACAGAAGAGCAAGTAGCTGCTGTCCTGTATGAGAGGTCAAGGAGGTGTTGGTGGATTGGCTTATCCTTTTCCTGGGGTGGGCAGAATACATAAAGCACCATGGGCTCAGGGGTCAGCGGGCTGGGCTGCATCCCGCAGCAGGAGAGGAGGAAATGGGCTGTGCCAGGAAAAAGGGTGGTGCAAACCATTTCCCCTCGGCAGCAAGGAGAACGCTTGACCCATGAGTCAGAGTTCCCAGGCTGGTTTAGCTGTGCTTCTCCTTTACACAGCTTGAATGGCTTGGTGGAAAGCCAGTGTTCTGGGTATGTTTTAGAGAGAAACAGTTAAATCCTTTTGTTAAAAGTGTCTGCCCTGGGTTTCCTTTGGTTTAGGGTGGTAAAGCTTCTTCATTGTGTTATACAAGGATTGGCGTGGTTCCCCATGAGATTCAACAATAACAGTGTTTGAAAGGTGGTTTTCCATTTAGCACTGTGTCACAGCAAAGTGTAACTGGTATATTAGACAGCTTTCCAATTTGACTGGCAAATTAAAGACCCTGCCGGAACTCAGCCTCTGCACTTCTTTCCTTGTTGTTATGACTCTGCAGAGATCCTCCTGTTTTGTGTAATTAAATGTCTTGGAAGTGGTAACTTCTCAAATTTTATGGCTGGTATAGTTTCTCACTGCATTAATAGTAACAATGGTCTGTGTGAAAGTAAACCTGAAGCATCCTCAGGCTTTATTATAAAAATTACACCTGTTAAGGAGACATCTGCTATCTTTGTGTGTATGTAGTGTTTGCCATATTTTGCCTCTATAATGAGAATTATACTCTAGATATAAACAAAGCCTAACACTTCTCACGTAGCACTCGGGTTCCTAGCTTCACTTAAGCAGTATATTATAATACCTTAAGGGATTTGCATAAGTATCAGAGAGTACTGCAGAGCAGCTTAGAAATGCTTTCTGGCAGGACTGGAGTAAAAGCAAATAGATGGTCTGCAAGGAAATACACAGCCATACTGATGCTGGGTAGAATGGATGGTGAGATGATGGCACCAGTTAAAAATATAATCCATCAATGATTCAGCTTCTACTTGAGCAGCTTCCTAACTATCCAGAATGCTATCGGTTCAAAACCCATGAGCTATCACATATGTATTGGCAAAAACACACAGTGAGTCTCATGTTTAGAGCAGAGGGCAGAAGAACCCAGGCATCTGTTTATGACTTAGCTATAGATTTGCTGTGGAAGTTCAAGTAAATTTAACTCTTTATATTCCCGTAACCCAGTCTGCAAACTAGAGAAAGAAAAAAACACCTAGTTATGTTGCCAAACAAAAGTCTTGTCTTTAAGGAGTTAAAGGAAAAGCAAATATGTCAAAGTTAGTCCTAAATCACTAACTCTTTTTGCTGTAGCTACTAGTAAATTCCTCCCAGTAAGAAATGCCAAAACGAATTTAAAGTTCAGTCTCTCCTGGAAGTCTCTTGCTTTTGAGAAGGAGGGGAAAGGAAAGGCACCAGCCACATAAAGGCATTCACTGTAGAACTGCAAATGAGCCTGCACAATATTTTATCCGTCACCAGTCCTCTTTGTCTTGACTGCATTCTTGGAACATCTTGTACAAGAATTTATAAGACTATTTGTTTTATTGCCACATTTTTAACTGCACAGACCACATGGCAGTCTGAGAAATATGTTTGAAAAGAATGGTGAACTGTGTTATTTTGGTTAACAACGGTTCTTGCTGAAACCGAAAGCTGTGTTTTTCTCACAATAGAATTTAAAAAAAAATACTTTGGCAGAATTAGGACATGAAAGGTTCCTGAAAAGCTGAACTTTGTAAACACTGAAATGCTATCAAGTAGAGTTTAATTAGAAAGTATGGGATGCAGCATCACTTATAAGTACTCATGAGTTTGACATACTTAAAATATACAAAAGCCACTTCAGTTTTCTGGCATTAGCAGCTTTTCTAATTTGATAATAATAACCGAACATAGTGTATCTGTTGATAAACAGAATTAAAATCTGTCAGAAGTATTTAGAATTTGAGCACTGTTTCCATTAAAACCAAGCTGGAAGCCATAAGCTGTGCCTGGAAGAGAGTGCATGTGGGAATCAGTCCTACACCATGGGTGCAATTAGCCCTTTGCAGGTAAGATCCCTTCAGGTGTCTCACTTCAGAAGGCAGCAGCACTGCTCATCTGCTAAAAATGACGGATGTGCTGCTTTCCCGATTATCAGAGCTGTGGCGGGGGATGGAAGCACCGCAGACACTGCTCCTCCAGCCGTCCTTTTGCACCAGCTAATATTGCAGATAAAACGGGTAAATTTCATTTCATGGAAAAAGTGACAAACGTCAGCAAACTAACCTGAGTCCAGAGATTTCATCAGCAGGCTTTTGGCTACTGCAGACTGCATTATTGGATGACTGGATCCATGAACCATATGGTAAATAATAAAAAAGTTATCAAAATTATATCATTAAAATGATGACAAAATAGTTTGCTTGTTTCAATCATTCAAACTCCCTTGGGATAAATGACATAGACAATGATTACAGAGAAAATACAGAAAATAATTACAGGGAAGTAAACAGGTTAGACACATTAATTGATGAAACGAAACAAGTTAAGAGGTTTTTAAAAATACATTTAGGAAAAACTAATAGGGAAGGCAAGCTTAGACGCTGCAGGTTTAGACCTCATTATGTAAAGACATATTTCTTTAACAACGTCACTTCTAATCCGTAGCTAAAAAAGTCTATGGGAATGCCATTTTTTAATGAGGATACAAAATCTGTTGAAAATAGTACTGGATACAATTTTTTCCCCATAAGTATTTAAAATAATTCAATGAATCAATTTCATGCATTACTTTCTACACTCATTCATTTGAATGGTACCATCTGTGATATGTTTGCATAAAATGAATTTCAGTCTCACTACAAAACACTTGTTGAAAATAATTCTGAATTTACTCTGGAAAGTATTCACTGTAGAAATCTGATGAAAGTTCTATATTCAACCAAGTAAAAGAAGTTACTAGGGAATCTATAACCAATGATATTAGCCTCGTTTTTGGCTTTCAAATAACACAATATAAGAAATGAAACAAAACTTTGTTTAACGTTTTCCAGTAAAGCATACACAGGGGAAAAAAAAGAGAAATTATATTCATTGCACCAGGCTGTTACAAATTATATGACAGGCTGTCAGAAAACAAGACTAGTGTTTTTTATAGCCTTCTCCAAGAGACCACAGCTGCATGGAACACATTACTGGTGCACAAGTAGGTGCTGCTGCACAAGGACCCTTCCAGCTTTATGGAATTGCTCATTCAGGTTTTCCTTCCTATGACTAATATATGGTTCCTGAGTCTTTCAAATGCAAAGGCATTTTCAAGAACTGCCAGTTTTGTGACTTATAATAGATATTATAACTTAATCCAGCATCCCTTTATTTTGTTGAACTAAGATGTGTTACATACCTACGAACATTAGGGATCCATATTCATACAGTATCTTCAAGCTCAGTTTGTCATAGGGTTCCAGATTCCTGTGCTAATCTCAGATTTAGTGACCAGCAGCTTTCTCTAAGTGCTAGGTCAGAAATGGTGATAGCTGAAGGTTCCTAGCTCTGCTAGGAGCAACAGGTTCCACCTGTATTTGACTTACAGCTTAGCAAAACATGTTAGAAAAATTGTGCTAAAAAGAAAGCTGTGTCTGATAAGCCTGCTTAGCCTGCCGACCTTGCCTGCCCCCCATGCTTTAGTGCTGTGGAGGAGAGGAGACTCAGCCGTCTCTGTTTGCCAGCAGGCTTAGATTTTAAACATCCCTCTGAAAACATGGAACTCCTCCATGAAGCTATATTAAACTTGGCTGAAGAATTCCTTCTCTGATTGAATGGTTACGAGTGAACTGGTTAGTGCTTAAAAGCTGCATGGTTGGAAAAGTATGAATTTAAATGTCCGTGTTGGAGCGTCCTGGTATTTTTTTATATGGAGCCTAAACTGCATGACTTAGCACAAAGAGAGGCAGCTATTAACAATAAGAATTTGACCTCAGATAAAAAAATGGAAAGGAGGGGCCTAAACTTAGCCTTTTTATCCTTGATCATAGTTCCTGGCATTGTCTTCTTCCAAGGTTGAACTTAATACAGTCCTACTTTTCCACCTAAAAAACTCTTCTAAGTTTCCTTTCAATGAACAGTTTCAAAATTTTGTCTGTCATCCACTGGAAGGGGATAAAAGTATATACAGCAACATGTCTCAACTAGAAATCATTAAAACACCTACTCAGCTAAACCATGCAAATTCTATCTTTCTATTTTTTTTTTTTTTTAGAGTAGTATGAGGTCCTGTGGAACAATAAGACCATTTGTTACTTTTTCTGGCTCTCTAAGATGCTCTCCAAGGCTGGGATCTATAGAAAATAAAAACCAGAGAACTGAGTACACCAATTCTCTCAGGAGCCTCACATAAATAATCCAGAAAAGAGAACACTAACTATCGTTGGATCAGCTTTCAGTACATTCTTAGGATCAAAGGAAAATACATTTTAAAAAATCCCCAGAAAATCAGCAACTGATTCTTCTGAAGGAAAATTGCCAAGGAAGGAAAAGAAGAAGGTAGTACCTTCTTTACTGGAAACAAATCTACTTCTGCTTTGCCTGAGTTTGCCATTGATCTTTGAATAGAGAAGTCTGTATCTCTGAAAAGCAGAGGAATAACTAATAATACACATCATTAGAAGGTGAATTCATCATTAGAAGGTGATTTCAACTACTGGGATACTTGATGATCAGTACTGTTCAGGGTCACATAATCAGAGTAGGGAAAGGATTCCTCTCCCTCCTTTTCCTCTCCCTCCTTCTCTCCTTCCCTCCCTCCCTCCTTGCATCCATCACAGTAGACAGGAAATAAATGTAAAAAGAGATGAGTAAATAGGGGTAAACAGTCTCTCACTATCAACTCTAGGACAGGACAAAAATAGAGTCATGACAATGATAAATATTGTAAGGTTCAATAGGTGCATGTTCCCTGGGCCTAATTCCTTCTACCAATCTTTCCACATTAGTCTGCCAAAATCTGAGAGCATCCCTAGTGCTGAACAGGGGATAAGTAAGAAAAGTTATAAGGTGCTAGGAAGCCAGAATACAGCCTTCTCTGATGACCAGAACTTGGGCTGTGTAAGTGGGGATTCACAAATGTGCCTTTTATTGCCCTGTGCCTGACCCAGGGGACTCAGGAGATGACAGCTGACTTCCACTGAAAGAGTTTTAGGCCAGTGTCTGAAGGGTTTTGACTCTCACCAAAGAATTTCCTTCAACGAAATCCTAATCCTACTGGGAGAAGTAGAAGGTAACAAAACGTTTTGTAGAGTTTTATTCTTCCTTGCTAGAGAATTGTGAACAAGTGTAACAGAACCAACTATAAGCAGATTTGCTGTATTCAAATGAGGAATATGACAAACAACTGATTCTAATCTTATGAATATTTTGATCTGTAAAAATTGGGAAAAAATATCCTAAGGGATTACAAACTCAGGATTTAAATGAGGAGAATGTTAACTGGAAAAGAGTTGTGATAAGAAATATGAAAGTAACAGTCTAATTCAAATTGCATGGCTATAGTACAGTTTCATCATGCACATTAAGTCTATTTGGATCAGCATATATACACAAAATCCCTGTGTGAAGACAGCTGCTCATGCCTTTTATAAAGTGCCTTTGGAATGCTGAACTTTCTCTGAAACTCATATTTAATATGTGACTTCTTTTAAAGAAAGTTCTAAGAGGAAGAACCAAAATTATGCATGATTTAGGAGTCAAATATATTAATTCAGTTTCCATTATGAAGGCTTTGGGGGGAAGTGTCTTAAAGCATCTTCAGGTACTGAAAATAACATTAGGAGGGACAAAAGAAATTTATGTTTAAAACCTTAAGTGGACTCTACCGTTCTTTGTTTGGGATGAAACACAAACCTGCAGAAACATCACTAAACATAGTATGAGTTGCTCCAGATCACACTTTTAAGCCCCAACTCTATCATGAAATAGAAAGAACAGTAAAATGTAAGTACACTAGTAAAATGTTAAGATGAACATATACTATTGAATCTAAATTTTTTCCTGCATTTAGGTCAGAATGAATTGTGGGGAACATAGCAGTTTCTGGTTTGTATCCTAATGATAAAGACTGACTGAGATTTCTTCAAAAAAAGACACCACCTTGAAATATCCATAGCTAAACACACAGCTGGGAAGCGGGAATTTAGTTTCAAGATCATGATCTGAAGCTGGCTAAGCAGGGATTTAAATCAGGTTATGAAAGCTCCATGTATGACCTGTACACCAGGCTACACTAATCTAGGTGGATTTTCACTTTATGTCTTGACTCTGCTGTGCCTATTTAAAAAAAAAATGTGAATCTTAATGATCTGTCTTTCAAAGTCAAGGAGAAGCTCTGCTAGAGCTAAAAGAATATTATCATTTGCTGTATCCCCATAGCACCTTGATCATAACTATTGAGAAGGACAGAGAGGTACATAAAACACATTCGTCACACCGTTTTTGCAGGAAGGGTTGAGATTCTCTACCCAGTGTGTGCAAGTATTTGAGCATGACAGGCAGAGTAGGGAGCAATTCCATCAGGATGTAATTATCGATTACACATAACTCTGTGATATTTTATGTTTCAAAAAATACATTGTTTAAAAATAGAGTGATATTTTTCTAACTATGCTGCTTGGTAAGATACATAGTATTGTGAGAAATCAAAAATGGTACATATAGAGATACAGACAGTAAATGAAGCCTTGAGAATCCTGAAGCAACTTGCAGGCTAAATAGCTGGCATGAATCCTGGAACTCTGAAAACACAAATTGTCTCCTATAGATTGGTTTTTCTTCTCTTCAGAGAGGCGGGATTTTTGCCATCCTTTATAGCAGGATGAAAGAAACATTTGATTAGGAAACTATTTTCTCCTTATCCGAAGCCCACAATTAGATTTCACATTCTGATTGCTAGACTAGACCAATTGTGAAAGAAGAAAGCTTGGACTTTGAAGTGCTTTCCACCTGTGATCTGCAAGCTTGTTTCTGGTAGAGGAACATGTAGAGTGTCCCGAGCACACCCAAACATGCAGCCCTCACGTGGCACCACTCCAAAGTACATCAATGGAAGAGTTGCCAGGTCAGGACAACTGTTAGTACAGCAAAAAAACATTCTGTCACTGTAACACCACATCCTTACACTGTAACACCTCATTTTGTTTTCAAAACTTTTGCCCATTAGGTCCTGTCTACATTAGGATGTTTTCCAAAAATGGCTAATATTGCACTGGCAATTCAGTACAAATGTCAGGTTCTAAGAAATGCTTTTAGTACTTTGAGCATGACTGCAAAAGAGAGGCTTCTAAATTTTTAGTTATTTATATTATACTTTCTGGAACTTTTAATATTCAGTATAAACTCACTGAATGTACTTATTTCAAAAATCCTTGTGCTCCCTTGGCAATAGCTTGCCGCTTCCCCTTCCATTTCAGCTGCACTTACAATTTTCTGCTCCAATTCTGATACTTCAGCATGTACTCTCCTGCTGCCAGAAACAGAACTGAATCCTACCAGCTGCCTGTAAGGGTTTAGCAACAATATATTTTAGCACTGGAAGTGTTTTGTTAGTAATGTGTATTAGTAATGTCCTTGTTTGGCTTAAATTGGTTTGTTAACTGAGAAACCACAACCCATGTTTTAAAGAGAACATTCACTGAAACAAAGTGGGGTTTAGTTCCCTGTTTAATAAATAAGAAGTTTTAAGTAATGCTATGAATATAAGTCTAGAAGCTTCTCATTTTTTAAGAACAGAACCAGGTTAATTTAACAATGTCACATGGTTGAAATTCCTTAACAAATGACAATGGTTTGGGGGTCAGGGAGGTCTGAAAGGTGCAGTGTCCTTAGATATCCCCAGGTTCTTTCTTTTAAGGATATTTTTTTAAAAAAGGAGGAAAACAGAGCAACTGGGATAACTGATACTCAATAAAGTATATTCTTAGATGTTGCAAAGGCTTATGCGTGATAATCATCTAAATAGAACCCATGTGTATTAGCATCTGTTTAATTTTCCCCTACTATCTCATTAACATTACAAAACGCAGACCACTGGGATTATGATAGCCAGCCAGCTCATGCATGTTGCAATTACCCTTCCTCTCATATAATTCCCATACTTCCCTCACATATCTAAGCAAACTAAAAGAGTAGCTGTGGTTTAAATCATTAACATCTATAAACAGTATCTATATTATCACACTTTTCAAGGAGTGTGGTATTCATTGCATGATTAAGTTAGCAAATGCTGATTTGAAAAGAATATAGCTTCTAATCTAAGTATTCATTTGCTGATGAATTAAAATCACCAAGTTATTCAGCACAATTCAAAATGAAAAAGCTGACATATCATTTATTGTAAAGGCCACAGCTATAATAGGAACGTCATTGTTTCCCTTTCTGCTGGTCTCACACATTCTTTTTAATCTTGATTATTTGTCACCCTGTTAGGGACTTCTTATGGTAATGAAATCCTTTGTCAGTGATGTAACCAGAGCCTTTTGCTGCATTTTTCCTTCCTACATAAGTTACAATTGCACTTATAAACACCGTGGAGTTTTTTTTCTAAATCACACAATTGCAGATTGTTTGAAGGAAACACACGTTCCTGGCTGTTGCTAGGTGGCAAATGCTCTTAAAGATTTTGCAGGCTAGAGATTTCTTCAAACCTTTAATCCTCCATATTTATTTTATAACCCACAGGAACTGTTAAAAAAACAACAAAATACCACTCAGTGCTAGGATGATCACAGATTTGAGAGAGATAAAAGATTTGGCATCAAAAGCTTATTCCCAATCCTAGCTACAGGTCAGTAGAAGGCTTTCATGAGGGTTAATTAGCCTGTATCTACATATTGCAAGGCTGCTCATGCCTTCTTCTAAAACTGGTGTTAGCTCCTGTTTAGAACAAGGTCCTTGATGTAATGAACAAGCCTCAGCCATAGTCCTTTGAAAAATATGTATCTACGGAAGAAGAACTTCACAGACTGCAAGGAAAGAAGCCAAAACTTTTGCTAACTGATCATCTAGGGGATTTTGCCTGGTATGTTGCAGCAGCACTGAGTTTCAAAGAGCATAGCAATGCATTGATAAATATATATAGTGTTGGTCTGAAAAGAGTCCTGCACTCTACCATTCCTAGGGTACAAGTTTATGAAACTGCACATTGACTCCTACTTACAGCTTAAGTTGAAACTGTATTTTTCAGATGTCCTTTTGAAATAAGGCCAAATTCACAGCTGAAGCTAAACTGGTGAGACTTTTCACCTCCTTTAGCTGTCACACCAATGTCAGTGTTAGACTCAAGTCTATATACCAGTAATATGTATTAAAGGACAGCACAAGGAAACTCTAAATAAAGAAAAAAATAGCAGGCTTTATTACAGTGCAGCTTCAGCTTCTCCTGCAGTACACCACACCTGTTTTAAAGCTCAGCATATTCACATTCAACCAAAAGCATGGGTCTTACAATGGAAAGTCTTGGGTAACTCTAGCAGTATCCATTATATATTATCCACTATATCTTTCCTTGCCAATAAAGTCTCGCATTATCATTAAAAAAGCAAATTTTTACAGGACTGAAAATTGTTCCCTTGCTCTTCCCTACCTCAGACACACATCTTCTACAACTGCAGGTGGTTTTGGTAGGAAACATCAGTGAAAAGGTGGGATATAACCTTCAGGCCCTGACTTTAATGATCTTTCTTTAATTTTGATTGGTTGACTAAAGCTTCTGCACTTTTTGTGTTCAACATGATACATGAAACACATGTTTTGTGCCTAGATGCATTCTCAGGAACTGCTACTCATTACAGAAGTCTCTTGATGGTGCTAAGAGAGATGAAAAATACTGTGTCCTTAGATTTCCTGGAGAACTAGCATAGGAACTGTGTTCTTTTGAGCTCTGTGAAAGAGGTAGTGAAGCCATGACTGGGCTGTCAGCATCTGACCATCCAAACAAGGTTCCTCATTTTCCACGGTCACAGGCGACAGAAGTGTTTTGGAGGTTACCACTTTTGGTAGCATGGCCAAATAGCTGTTACTTGCTGAAGATTTTAACAGCTACCAGCTGCTAAACTCAAAGGGAGAAAGTGCTTGAAATCACCTTCTGGCTGTATGGGCACAGATACAATATATATTGAATAGTTATTATTATTATTATT
>VYZT01030050.1:0-13468 GCA_013400735.1 Pomatostomus ruficeps | reverse complement strand
TTTTTTTTTTTTTTTGGTAAGCCAAAAGGAGAGGAAGGTAAGTTATGGCTTGATTCTTTCCATCCTTGTACGCGTGCGATGGGGTGTCCACGGAGGTGCATGCCTTGTAGAATCGCTCTGATCACCTGCGTTGTTCGCTCCGTTTTGACACGGTTCGGTGTCACGCTGAGTGCGGCGGTCCGTGGGGATGGCAGCGTGAGTTGCGGGAAGTGTTCGCAGCGTGGGGGAAGGCGGTCGCCGAAACCGGGGAACCGCACCGCGCCCACGCAGGAGACGGGCGTGCGCATCCCTACCTGGGCTGGCCCAGCCGCAAAGTTCCCGGTGCGACCGCGCCCGTCGAGCTCCGGATACATCTTCTTGCGGGGGGACGGACCCGCACCGCGCGGGTGGAGGGAGACGGGTATCACTTTGAGGAGATAAACCCGCGTTTCCAGATTAGCCGGGATCAGGCTCTCCGCGCCTAATTGCATTATCCGCACGGCGTTTTGCGGCTTCCTGCGGGGCTGGGAGCCACAGCGCACAAAGAGCCGCGCCGGCCGTATTGTCAGCGGGTGCGGCGGGGTGAGGAGAGCCGCGGAGCTTTCCCGGACAGAAGTCTTTTACCGTCGGGCGGGGCGGTGTTGGGGGAGAGGGGGGCGGATCCGTATGTTTTGGTGGGGATGGATGACTCTCCGCGGGAGGGGGACGCGTCCCTTTGTTCGGGGCGTCGGGGCACCGCGCGGCGGTGCACGGGCAGCGTGGGCGGGGCGGCCCCGGTCTCTGTCCGTGGTCCTACCGGGGCGGCGGGGGACGCGGACAGCGGTCCCCGGTGTGCGCGGGGAAACTTTGCGTCCGTCAGCCAAGCAGGGATGCCAGCGGGGCTCCGGGCAAAGGGACGGATCGGGCGTCCCGTCCTCGGGCGCATCTCCCGTCCTCGGGCGCATCTCCCGTCCTGTCGCCCTCCGTCCCCGCGGCGGTGGGAGGGTCTGGGCAGGAGGAGGAGGTGGCGGATGCTAAACGCCGGCGCTGCGGCGTGTGCTACCGGCAAGGACCGGCCCTGAGCACTGCCATTGTTGTTTAATTTATGCTGCTGGCGGCACGTTACACCGTACCAGCCTATTTCACGTACGAAAATAACTCATGTGAGATCTGTATGAGCGAGGCAGGTTGATAGTGAACCTCAAGGATCGGCGGTGAGACGATGTATTTTGACTAGTGGTTGGAGCGCTGGGAGGGCGGGGAACACAGCAAACCATGGACGGGACCCCCCCTTCTCCCAGTGACACCCCTTTGGGCGCTCGCTGGACGACCCGCCCGAAGGAGCGCGGCCGCGGTGCTCGGCATCCCAACCTTGCGGGGGGGTAAAGGGGGTCCCCTCGCTGTCGGGACGGCGCTGTCGGAGCGGCCGATGCTTGTGGCAGGTCGCGGAGCGCTCCTTCGGGCGGGCCCGCTTGGGAGCTCGTCCGCCCCGCCGAGCTGTTTCCCGAGAGGAGGCAGCGTGGAGCCTCCGGGGCTGGACATTTTACAGGGAAACGCGGCCAGTCTTAGGGGGACGAGCAAGCACTGTGGGTGTCCCGCCTCTGACCCCACAGGGTCGGGAAAGGCGAGCTCCCGCCCCATCGTGCTCAGCGGACTCCGCGGGTCCCGCCCGGCCCTGCCTCCGCCGAGCGCCCGCATTGCCCGGGGGCGCGGCCCCGCGGGCGCGGGGCTTCCTGAGTGGCCGCCGGCAGCGTCACTCAAGCGGTGCCCACGGGGGCGGGCTGTGGGGGGCCTTTATCTGCCCGTCACCGACTTACTCGCCTCTGCTGGCAGCAGCGGGACGGAGGGGTGGAGGGAGCGGCGGAGCCAGCAGGTGAGGCGGCTGCGGGCGCAGCTCCCGCGCTCTGCCCCAGTCTCGGGCGGCAGCGGCGGTCACCGCGGAAGTCGCCGCTCCTGCAGGACAGCGAGCGGATGGAGTCCCCGGCTGCTGGAAGGAGGGCGGGTAGAGGGGCTGGGGACGGGGCTTGTGGGGAGCCATGCGGTGTGGGACGCCGGGTTCTTGCCGGAGCAGGAGCGGAGGGGAGCGGCCCCGGAGCGGGATGCAGCCCCCGCGGGAGCGCGGCGGGAAGGAGGGGCGGCTTGGGCCATGGGCAGGCTGGACTGGGGGCCGCTGGCCCATGCCCAGGGTACTCCCCGAAAGAGGCTAAAACACGCCTGTGCGGAGACCTTCACCGTCCCCTACTACGGTGGCTCCCCGCCGGTACTCGCTTGTTGTGGTTTGGGTTGCAAACTCCAGGATGCCGGTGGTGTTAGACCAAGCGGGGCTTCTCGGCAGTTGCTGACAGTGTGATTTTTGCTTGCGAATGCTTACTTCATCCCCTTCCCTGTGACCCAAACTAGACGCTTTTCGCTTTAACCTTTGGGCTTTTCTGCTTCCTTCGCCCCGCTCCCTCCTTTTTTTAGCGCGGTACTAACTGGGCGGTTAAACGCTTGCTCCCCCACCCCCCAGACAAAACACAGCTCAATAAACCCTTTGTTTAATCAGCAGCATCCCCTGAATGACTTTTCACCTCACCTATCTCCTTAGCGCTGTCCTACCCGCTCGCATTCTCCGCGCAAGCTGCACCTTCCTTTATCTCGTGTTCGCGCCTGACTTTGCTCTCAGCCGGAGCGCTGATGTTCATTATGGTGCATGTGCGGGGCTGTGGGGCGGCACAGGGGCTGTGGGGCAGCACAGGGGCTGCAGNGCGGCTCCGGCCGAACACCCGGTGCTGCCTTGCCCCGGCTTTCCGCTGCCCCACAGCCCGGGGAGGAGGTGCGGAGGGTCCCAGGGGGTTGGGGAGTTTCTGCGCTGCCCAGGGGAGCGGGGTGTGAAGGATGGGGGTGGCGGGATGCGCGGCTCCAGGGATTTATTTCATTTCGGGGCTCGCTGGAGCCGAGTGTCGCACCGGCGTGGCGCGTCCGAGCTCGGTCGGGTCACCCCGTCATCGCTGCTTTCTGCACGGAGGTTCGGGGTTGTGTTCATCTTTTCAGATCCCTCTCCCCAGGAAAAAAATAAAATAATCCTGTTCTTACCTTGAGTGCGTAGAAAGTGAGTGGATCTTGCTTCAGCTGATGGTGAGAACTCTTGGAGTGAGCAGCCAGGCAGCTCGGTGAACCCTTCTGCACGTCTGATTAAATACAGGTGTAACTTGTTAGAATTGGAAAACTGCGAGTTACTAAAAAAAAAATTTTAAAAATCTAGAAACCACGCGAAACGCCCAGCAAAATTTGTATTTATAAAACACTCTTTGGTTGTAGTTTATTTAATTGATATCTCTGAGAGTAAAAGGTGTATTTTTGAAGTTTTGAAGACAGCATTGGTTGATAAGGTTTAGTAGCTACGTAGGACTTCAGTGTCTTGTGTTCTTACAAGTGATGTTGGGTAAAGTGGTAACAGCTGATGAATAGAGTATTTTAGGGTGTGTGTATTTTCTTGGAAAGTAAGAGTTTCCCGATTTTCTTGTGCTGAAGATTTCCATGCCATTTGACTTTGCTTTGCTTTGATGGCCAATTTTAAATTTAACTGAGGGAGCCCAGAAGGTTTTCCAGTATGTGGGGTCATTTGGTCGAGGAAACACCAGAGTATTAGTTAGAGCTTCAGTTTTCCTCTTCTAGTTCCATGAATTCTGAAATAACATTCAATTTTATTAATCTGTTTTCTTTGACCTTTCAGAAATGTTGTATTAGGGGTGATAGCTTTAGCAGTGGACTTTGAACCTCGTTTATAGCGATTACGCATAAATAATTTTGTTTGCAAATACAGAATTGGCAGTTTTATATGTGCTGTGTACAGCAGAATTTTACTTCATTGGAGACTAATGTAGATATTTGAAGCTTCTGCCATGATGTGCTGTTGAGCATTTGTAACTAGGGACACATACTAATGACCTTGAAATTGCTCAGGAATTTTATTAGCTGTATTAAAATCTGACCAAGCACATCTTTACTGCCCCTTTCAAATATCTGCTGGGTGTACCCACACTGATACTTCTGCTTCAGTGACAGGTATCTTTTATTTTATGTGGTTTTATTCTGGTGGAGAGGTTGATCTTCTCCATATGCAGTGGACATTTTTAGTTGCTTTAGTCTTTGTGATGGGTATGTCTTAAATACATTCATATTTGCACCAATCTTTTCCTGTTATTATTCCTGGTATAACACTTTTGCAAGTAAATTTGTTGTGACTTTGCCATATTAATATGAACATTGATTCTTTTTCCTGGATTCCTTTTAAATGCTGATTTTTAAATGGGAGGAAAAGATCTACTTACTGATCTTAAAACTTAAGTTTGAGCTGGGTGATCTAGGTAAAAAAAAAATAAACACAAACCAAAAAAATCTTGCAGGGTATTCCCCAGGTTTCTAGATGACAATATTCAAACTACAATGAAGACCCAGGCTGAATTCTTTTAAAGTCCTTGTAATACTAAGCTAAATTTTCTGAGAGGCTAAGCTAAGCTTGCTTTATTTGGGTACTAGGTAGGAAATAGATGACATATGATCCACTGTTCTAAAAGCCCGAGGAACAGTTCAGCTTTCCTGTGCTTCTTAAAATAAGTCAATGCCCGTGCAGAGGTAGACTTTGCAGTTAAAAATAGCACAGGGATGCAAGCACAAGCTCCTTTCTAGTAACAGTGATGCAGAAATGCTGCTTTTATGGGTAAAACTCTCTGTCTACAGCGTAATGGCTTTTGATTATATTTGTGGCCAGTGATGTTCTTCTTTGCAATAAAGCCAATTGTGAACTAATGGATAAACTCAATTTGTGATGGATATACATTTCAATATTGCTTTAATGCCATCTCCACTTTTGCTGAAATGCTTTTCTATTAGATGCTGGGAGCTGCAGAGGGCAGTGAGTGTTACAAGCTGTTGCTAACACTTGGAAAGTGTGAGAGAATGTTGCCTCAGCGCAGAGAGATTCCTTTTTCTGACAGCCCCCAAATCGACTGAAAAATCACAACACTACCCAGCAGGATTAGCTGATGGTGTTTTGACTTTTGGCATCTGTAGTTCCATTTCTGAAAGAAGCTGCTACATGTATTTTTTTTTTTTTTTTTTTGATCTTGCCTATGTTAAATCTACCTAATTTGACATACTCAGAAGGATTAGTTCTGGAGAAGCTAGCATAAGACAATTTGTAAGTTTTAGCTACTACAGCTGGTGGGCCAGATCAAGATGTTTTGTTGCCTAATCCGTGTTGAAATTCTGAAAGTCATCCTGAGTCTCTGGTGGCTAAATCACACAAGCAGGCTTCTTGACTGATTCCCACTGAAGCTCCGAGAAACTGCCAAGCTGCTTTTGCTCAGTAGGAATTACTGTTTATTTGTAGGGTCTCCTTGCATCTCACACTCACAGAACAGCTAAATGCAATGCTAAATTTGATGGAATCTGTGATAAGAGACCTAACTGCTGATTTTTGGTCATCATTGTACCTGGAAGAGCACATGTTTCACACAGACTTCGTGGTGTACAGCTCTGCAGTAAGTACATGTTGGAAAGATGACTTGGCTTTAGTAGTCAGTGTTTTATATGGAGTGCAGGTTTTCAGTTTTAAAACCAAGCGAAGCAGCTCATGGCAGAAATTTTCAGTGTGCTTTCTCAGAAACTTAAAAAAATCTAATGCCATGTTAAGTTTTCAAAGTAGCTCACCATCTAAATCTGACTTGGCTGGGAAGATACGTGGAGTTTTAAGAGCAGTAATTACATAATGTGGAAAACTGTAATGGGTAGGTCTTACTTTCATACATTTGAAAATTGTGAATTGGGAAAAAGCTGAAGTTTTCCAGATGGAGATTAAACTAGTGTCACACTGTTTTCTGTTCTGTCTGGGCCACTGTTCCTCATGGTACTCCTCTACTTAAGCAACAGGGGTTTTAATTTGTTGTGGTAGTCCTAGTAAGCCCAGATATATCAAGGGTTTGTAAAAAGCTGTGGTTTCTTGATGAAAGTCGAGACGAGAGTTAGGTGTTTAAATGTGCTGGCAGTGAGCGTGCCAGCTGAGAATCAGAGTGAGAATAATTTTAGGCAGTCTTGGACTTCACATAAAACATTGGTGATACTGATTCTCCATTCCCTCACGCAGCTGTGATATTACTGATGGCTAAGATAGTCCAGCTGCTGATCAGAAGCTGCAGAGATCCTTAGACTACATGAGGCTGTAAGATGTTGTGAGGATGAGTAGCTTGATTGGCTGCATTCAGCAAAAAATCAGGTATATCCCAGTAAACCTGCCATAGCTGCTCAAATGATGCAGAAGCTAGAAAATACCGAGGGGGTGGAACACTTACGATCGTGTTAACGACCTAAGATGCTTTACTTACTAGTTCAGTTGAGTGTGGTCTAGAGGTAGAAAGAAAGCATTTTACAATGGAAAGTACCTGAATTGCCCTAACACGCTGTAAAATGCGCATATGCAGTCTTGTGAATACTCACTGCCTAAGTACTGGCAAAAGAGGGAACACTTCAACATTCAAATACATCATGAGACAGTCTACACAGAGGTAGGAAAGAGTACTCAGGGTGTCCTGGAATATTCACTGTGATGTGTGGCACAGCCTTTCTGTAGGTCTGTGCTGGCTGCATTTACTTTTACACTCCTCAGGATGAGTTTGTTCAGCTAAGCCCTTACTGAGGCTTAGCTAAATAAGTTTTATGTATTTTTATGGAATGAAACTGCTGTTGAATGACTGCTGGAATGCTGATGTTCTTCTGTGCTTTAAATATTGATGTCAGAAAGGAAGTTAGTAGGATTTGTTCTACAGAATGGATTAATAGGGGTTTTTCTTGGAAATTCAAATAAGTATTTATAGGCAAATGCCTTAGTCACTTCCTCTTATAAGAGCTGAGAGGAGGAGATTCAGCCATGAAAGGGAAAGGTAATGTAAATTAAACTTCTCTACCATTAGTGTCCCTGCTGATTGTATTTTCCAAAACTGTTATTACATGTTTTTTGCAGAAGTAGAATTACATACTGGAAGGGGTGGTTGGAGTAATCTTTCCTGTGTTTGTGGGTTTTTTTTTTTCCAATTGTCTGTTGTTTATTACATATATTGATGAAAATTTATGCAGTATTACCTGGAGGGAGGTAGAGGAGGAGGTGGGTTAGAAAGTTTGGGTACTCTATGCCATTTTCTCCTGGCTGAGTTGGCATGATGAGGTAGAGATTTCAGTGGGTTTTGCAGATACTCAGACTCTGCCTACAAGTCTTGTGGCATAAACATTTGAATTGGCTTTTTTGGGTTGGCTTTGCCTCTAAATTAGTAGTAGGTACATTCCAGACATTAACATTCATGGCACCTGAGTTTCTCAGGGAAAAATGTGCTCTCCATATACTGGGATTTGGACAATCAGCCTTGGCGTGCAAGAGGTTGTTTCTGTGTAATGTTATGGAAAGCTTATTTTTAACATACGTAATGTAAATAAAATTGGCTAAGGATGTCATGTTAGTGTCTGTTATTAATAATGTAACTATGAAGTGCCCTCAAGAAGTGGTTCCTTGCTTTAGACTTGGTGTGGTGGATATCAAAAATTAGAAATTAAATAATTTAAACACCAGAGAAAGGGCAAGGATTTGTCTGCCTGCTGTTCAAAGTTGGCCTTGTAAGCTTTCCACTTCAGATTTTGTAAGTGTTGGTGGTGTGTGACTTTGAGTTTCAGTACCAAAGTGAAGAACTCTCCAAATCTTACTTGTGATTAATTATATTTTCTGAGTGCATTCTTGAAGTTATGGTTCTGTTCCTTCCATGCTGCAGGAGCAGCTATGCCTGGACTTGAGCAGCATCTTTGGAGAAAGGGATGCTGAATGGCAGGAGAGTTTTGGATAGCTCATGTGGCCAGTGGGGTGAAAATATACTTATTTACATACAGAAGTAGTTGAGGCTCCTTGCAATCCGTGAGAAGTGCGTGCAGGGTGGTGAGGAGGAGGAAAAGGTGATCCCTTAGATCTCTGGTCTAGTAAAGAGTGTTTCTGACAAGGAAGATGGATGCGGGAGAGAGTAGGTATTGTGGCCATCTGTCTTGACAGAGGAAAAGATTTTTAATGGGGTGTTTAGATTTCTGAAATTGCTTTGAGCATATGCATATATGGCCATTGCAGTGAAATGGGCAATACACTGCAGGAATGGTAGCGTGCGTACCTTGTTTGTTTCCATTTTATTTTTTGTAATGGAGTCCTTGTTTCAGTGCCATCCATTTTGTTCGTCCTCCTGAAGTGCTGAAAATTAATGCTATGACCTTTGTTTTTAGCTATCCATTAGCATTAAATTTCATATGCATCAGTGCAGCTTAAAGGCAGAGCAAGACCTTGGGATTTATTTAAATTTTCTGTATCTGCTGTTCATCTCCAGTCTTGATCCAGCAAGCATAACTAGAGGTGAACATTTACTGGTTGCATATCGCAGTTGATTTAAGAAGGGCTTTTAAATCTTTAAAAATCAAGTCTTAAAATCCTAGTACCTGCTATAAGTGTAATTAAGGGTTTTATTTTTACCTCTAGTAACACATGTAGAAATCTCATCAGACATCCTGGTGTGCTTCGTTTCTACCCAAATAAGCATCAGAAGCTGCTTTCTGCTTCCAAAAGAGGGACAACTAAAGTCATAACTCAAAACACCATATGCTGCTTGTAACAAGCTATGCATGTACTGCATGCATGCGGTAGAGAAGAAATTAGTGTATTAATGAGTTTGACTTTTTAATTTTGATGTGCTTATACCTTGAGCTACAAGCCCAAATTGAGGTCCTGACCTAAAACTGCTGTTGCTAATCTGGCCAGAGCACCCATTCTGAAGGGAGCTGGAAAACTGCTGACAAAGTGAACTGGATAAAGTGAAGAAGACTGTGGAAAGCTGCTTTTGCATTCAGATAGCTAAACTGTGAAACTTGGCATAGCAATAGCTCTTGCCTTGGACTGCATCCATGGTTGAGATGTTGGTAGGCAGGATGAGAATTACAGCCTCATTAACCAACTGAGTAGCTGAATTTTTTCTGTAACAGTTGAGCAAACTGAAAGAAAATTAAATGGAGTCATGCTTGTCTTTTGCTAAAGGCTATTTTTATAAGAAGAGTGGTTCTTGTAGTGAAATTCCTCTGAACCAGTGCTGCTGAACAGTACAAAACCAACCAACATGGTGGAGACCAATGCTCTTTTTTTGGACATACTTCTCCTGATCAAGAATCTCTTCGCTGCTGAAATTATAACTGGGCTGTAGGTTTCCTTTTATTTTTGTGTGTGTGGAAGGTTTCATGTGCAACTCAGGTGTTTGAGATGGGGACTTTTTCCACATTGAGTGGTGTAGCACAGATGACACATTCAAAGCTTTGAGCAGCCTAATCTAGTGGAAGATATCCGTGCTGATGGCACAGGTGTTGGAACTGGATGATTTGAAGATTGCTTCCAACCCAGACCATTCTGTGAATCCAGAGGGGTTTGTCTGTGCAAGTTTGGTAGCATTAGGAGAAGTGTAGCAGTATATGTTACAAAAAGAGTACCTACTGCAAACTTTTGTTTTGGCAAAAATACAATCTATTTTTCTTTCGTGGATACAGGGTTTTTTTGATCCTTACAAATACTGGGTGTTGTGTAACCAAGTGGAGTAAGGATTACTTGTTTTGGAACATTTTCGGGTGTTCTGAAATGAGAAATGTCAGTGTTGTTCCTGAAGAAATGCTAAGTCAAATTGCCTGTCTTTGGAATTAATTGCATAGAATGATTGAATGCTTCAGGTTTCCTGCTTGAAGCAATGCATGAGACAGAAAATGAGTTGATAGTTTTTGTAGGAACAGTTTCTTTTCTTTTTTTTTTTTTACTTAAATTAACTGTGCAGATTTAGCTTACACTTTTGCATATCAATCTTGAGTAATCTTTGTGTGTACTGAGAGAGAATCCAAGATCAGGGACCTAATTTTTGTGACTGCTGGTACTACTTGCTTAATTATTCAAATACTGAAAATTAATGACCATCTAATTGTAGTTGTCCTCCTGTTTTATAAATTGGGTTGACTTGCCCTTTTAAAATCTGATTTATGTATCTTTCCATGACTTGCTTGACCTAAGATGGCTGTGTTGTTTTTATCTGCATACATTTCAAAAAAAAATCTGACTGTCAGGCTATTAGGAAGAGCTGTAGATTTGTGATTATTCACATGTTTAGCCCAAATTAGGATAACTGTGAGTAGACTGCTGTCAAATGCAGTACATGTGTGCAGGATTTCACACCGACCTACAGAAAAGGAGATGAAATGGAACACTCAGGAACAGCATAACACTGCCTGGGCAGCTTTGAACACCTGAATGTGAGTGGTACGTGTTTGTCATGTGTGGTGTGTATGGACTGAAGAGTTAGTTAATCCTCCTTGGAAAAATATGGAAATTGTACAACAGGATTAATAACTGGGAATAAGAGCCTCAGTTTCATGAGACATGAAAAGTATTGTGGATGTAGTAAAGAGATGAAGATGTCTTTCGTGTCTGAATGCGCTATGAATAGTTTGAGTGGCACATGTTACCCAAATTCATGAATTTGTAAAGCTAATCAGCCTACTGAGATGTCTGAGATATGCTTGATGTCGTGTAACTTTTATTGCTGTTTGAAAACTCAGCAGATCTGGCGGTGATGCCAGCAGGACGAGGGGCAGAAGGCTCTGAGCTCTGGTGGTCAGTGGGCTGAGTTGGGCCATACAGACAGGAGATGAAGGAAAGCTTTTCCTTCCACAGGAACTGCTGGGTGGTGGGCCTGATGTCTGCAGAGATGGATGGTGCTCTCTCGCTCCTTGGAGAGCTTTCAGCCCATACAGTTAAAGCCCTGAGCAATCTCACCACATGGCTGATCTTGCTTGTGGGTAGGGTGAGACTGGAGATGACCTCTGGGTCAGTTCCTACTGACCCAGATGACTCCTCTGTCTGCCACTTTTGCCCCCAAAACAAAATGCATATATAGGACAGAGAACTGAGGCACGGCAGAGTTGGAATCTTAGCAAAAAAAGAAACAACCTCAGCTGTGGTTGAACCAGAAACACCAGCAGAGTATGAAACTACTGGCTGTTCTTAGGAGTGCATTTCAAGGTGAAATTCAGTCATGTGCAGTTTTAACAGCTGTAATACTGCTTTGACACTCTTCCAGTCCTTCAGTCTGAAGGTATTTGGGGTAGTAATTAGACAAATAGTAGTTACCTACTATATTGACTGCTGCGCTTATGAGTCTACTTTACACTTAGTCCATATGATCAGTCAGCACTTTTGCCACAAACTTTTTCATGAATGGTAGTAGATCCAAACGTTTACCAGTTCTTAGGGGCTGTATGACACTGCTCTTTTGAGAGAAAATAATTTAATTGTCTTATCCTCTGTGTAAGTTGGTTTATTAAAAGAATAAACAATGATCTGTCTGAACTTGTTTTCAGGGGGATCAGCCTAGAGGCAAACATGTTTAGATTTTAGGTAGTCTTAGGAGCCCTCTGAGAGCTAAAAGTGTGTACCTTGGCATGAACCACTTGAGAGCAGTGACTGTCAGAAGGCTTTTCTGAAAATCCTTCAGGGCCGAATTACAATCCATTGACAACTGGAATGATTAGCGTGATGATGCTAATGATGGCATCTGTATAAGAGGTGAGCTGTAACAAGCAAGCTACTAGCCAACAGTGGCCCAATCTGTGTAAAGTAGAAGGTATTTGGAGTTGATGCTTATATATCAGTTTAAATGTGAGGTCTGCTGCCCTTTTTTTGTTTGTTTGGATTTTTTTTGTTTGGTTTTGCTTTTTTTTTTTTTTGGTTTGGGTTTGTTTTTCTGGGTTTTTTTTGTTGTTTTTTTTTTTTTGAGAATACTAGTTGAGATGACAAAGGGTGTTTTGGGCACACCTCTAGGAGAACACGTCTGAGCTTTGGCCTTGTTTAGGGTTTTCAGAGACTGGCTGTGTGATGTCCTGTGGATCAGGGTGCCTTGGTGTGGGTAATATCTGTCTTTGCTTGTCAGACCAGCTTCTGGTAGAGTAGGAGAGGATGTGTGGCTTAAAAGGAGATGAAAAATGGGAAGATGTGGCTCATGGGTCAGGAGATGAAAAATGGCTGTAAAGATGGAAGTAAGTCTGTTCATGCAGCAGCATCAGTCTGATTTATTTTATGGTGTATTAGACTTTAATATCCCTGTTTATCCACATCCACATGTAACTTCTGCTGCATTTCTAGCTTCCTGATTTCTGGAAATGGTTGTGGCATTATAGTTGAATGATAAAGAGGGGAGGCAGAGGGCTAGGTGCATATATGTGCTTTTATGCAAGGGGGGCTTCTGTGTGGCAGCTAAAAACTGTAATACCTTTGTCTACAATTGCTTTTGACAATAATGCTTCTGTCACTACTGTTGTGAGCTGGTAATGTGTGAAAGGCATGCATCTTTGTCAGTTAACAACAACTGATCCCAAATTGTATCAACAACACATTTCTTGCTGTTCTATTTCCTGTGTTATACTGGGTGATCTCAGGAGGATTAGGGTGCAGATATGGTGAAGAACTCCTGACCATGAACAGAAGTGATCGTGGAGAGGGTAAGGAGAGATTGTAAATAGTTAAGGTACTGCTTCTGGCTCACGTATTTTAATAATAGCTAGCTGCCCTTGTTCTGTGTTCACTTCGTTTCAGAATTAATTAATTTGAATTATGATGTGGACAATTCTCGTAGACTTTGGAGATTAGGGGGGAATGGAATATGTGTTTAAGCAGTTTATGCCAGTGTCTTTTGTGGGATAAATAGCATGAAAACCAGATAACTACCTGGAGGGTTATGGATGATTGGTAAACATGACTGCATGAAGTTGTTCTTCAGCATTACCTTGATACTGATGTGTTCTTCCCTGCCTGCTGTCTTTTGAGTGAAGTAATATGAGTGGCTTCTAAAGGCACTGAAAAATAAGGATCAGAGAATGGTTTGGGTTTGAAGGGACCTTTTGGGGTCACATAATCTAACTCCCCTGCAAAGAGCAGGGACACCTTGAGTTTGCTCAGAGTACCAGCTAATCTGACCTTGAATGTTTCCAAGGATGGGGCATCTATGACCTCCCTGGGCAACCTGTTTACAGTGTTTTGTCCATCCCTAGGTGTGTCAACCACACCATACAGCTTGGTGTTGCCAATCCTGAACTGAACTACTAGTGCGTTCCACCTCATGACCATTTTTTCCAAGCAGCAGTTGGGACTGTTTGTGCAGATGAAACCTGTAATGGTTGCTGTCTTCTGTAGTCATGCTACATCTTAAGATGCATGTGAGGATGAAATTTTTCTCCTTAAATTGGAGGAGTTAAGCGGATCTAAAACGGCTCATGGGGAGTGCTAGTAACTAGCCATTGTAGTGTTATCAGAGAGGATTGTAATCAGTGGCACAGGGTCTGATTGGAGACCTGTCCCTAGTGGTGTGCCCCAAAGGTTCAAAAGTGGGGCCAGTCTTGTTTAACTCATCCATCAGTGACTTGGATGAAG
>VYZT01030049.1:70000-83586 GCA_013400735.1 Pomatostomus ruficeps | reverse complement strand
CCCTCGCCGGTGGGACCGGCTACCGGGACCGGCCACCGGGACGGGCCATCCACCTTCCGTCCCGACGGCCCAGGGCTCCGGCAGCGCAGTTCCCGGTGCGGTGTGGTGCGGGGCCGGCCGCTCTCCCCGCGGGGCTCCGCCGCCGCCAGCCCTTCCGCCTGGCCGCGGAGGGAGCGCTGCCTACCCCCGGGCCCGGGATGGACCCCATCGCCTCGCCAGGTACGGGAGCTTTGCCCTCCCACTGCCCCAGGGACCCACCGCTCCAGCGCAGAGCCCCCTCTGAACAGAGCCGGTGGCAGGAGGAATCCCCCGAGGGGTACCCGGGGATGGAGACCCCGGACCGGAGCCCCAGGACAGGCTCAGCACCCGAAGTTGGATACCGGACACCCGCCGGCGGGCGCGATGCTCTGGGAACAGGACATCGGGACCGGCACCTCCTGCCCTCTGCCCCGGGAACGGGCTTGTCCGGCTGCGGCTCCCCCCGGCTGTGAGGTGTCGGGGTTCCGCGGCGTGAGGAGCCCGGAGCACCCCCGAGCAGCCGCACCCGGGGCCGGAGCTGCCCCAGCCCGAGCCCGTCGGGTCCCGGAGCCGCGTGGGCAGCGCGGCCGCGGCGGTGGCACCACCTGGTGCCACCGGACAGAACCGCACCCGGAGCGCGTCCCGCGACAACGGCGAAGCCAGCACCGTGCCCAGGGCGGGGACCGACAGCCGCGGGTCTTGCACTGAGCCCCACGGCAGGGGACACCCCAAAAGTCGCGCTGGGGGACCACAGCGGCCTCGTTCCGCAGCGTCACCCCCGGGCTTGGCCCGGCTGCCTCCAGGAGCAGCCCGAAACCATTCCCGGGGCAGAGCGCTGCAGCCCCTCAGCTGCCCCCAGCCCCTGGAGACTCTGATTCAGCTTAACCTGAACGGGAGGCTGGAGATGCCTGAGCCAAGAAGTGAGGCAGCAGCTCAGGGATCACCCCGAGGCGTCGGGCAGCAGGGGCTGAGCGGGGTCCCTGGAGCACCCTGAGCACCAGTTCTCTCTCTGGAACAGAACGTGGCACCACAGCAGCAGTCTGTTTGTGCCATCCCTGCCCAGGGCTCGCTGTGGCAGCCCCTGGGCCAGGGTAGGGCTGTGCCACAGCTCACCAGGGTCACTGCACCCCAGCCCCGAGCAGCACGATGCCCCTCCAGCCCCTGTCCCTGCCCGGCCAAACAAAAGGCGCTGTCCCTGCCTGGCCAAACAAAAGGCACAAGTGGCACTTTGTGCTGCGGCCCAGAGCTGGGTCAGACAGGACCCATAATCCTCATCAAGGAAATTAAGCCATGCATTGATTTTTCACCAGGATGGCGCAAGGCCGAGGCTGTGAAAGCCTTGCATAACCGACTTACACGGCACAGAGCCACGCTGCCCGCGCTGTGATGGCACAGCGAGGCAGAAACATGGGCACAAGGGACCCAGCCACCACCAGACCTGCCACGGCCGCTCTGGGCACAAACTGGTCACCACAGCCACGCTCCCTTCCCACACAGGGACAAGTGTCTGGCTCCCGAGCAAGGCCATGGTTCAGTCACATGTTTGAATGGAGCAGGCAGGGGCACCTTAGGCCAGCTGGAAGCACAGGGCAGTTTCTCTTCAGCCCATGGCCTCTGCTGCCTCAGTCCAGGGGCAGGAATGCTGGCAGAAGCCCCCAGAGCTCAGGGCTGGCAGCAGAGAAGGGACTCCCCCACCAGATCCCATCCTGGCCCCAGGGCCCTGCTCTGTGCACAAAGGTCTCAAACCTCTGCTCTCTCCCACTGCAAAGGGCAGGAAGAAAACAAACAAACAAAGCTAAAAAAATCTGCTTAGAGAAACATGAAGCACACAAACAGCAGGGCCTGTGAGGGCTCCTCGAGGCTGCGGCTGATCCTTGACCCCACAGCCACAAGGCCTGAGGAGCTGTGGAGCTGGGCAAGGGGAGACTGTCCCATACAGAGCTCCCAGGGCCCCACGCTCCTCCAGGCTCTGCAGAGCACGGAACACCCCTCCCTCCCTCTCTCCATGAAGGCTTTTACACCCATCGAGCTGCATCTCCTCAGCAATTAGAGGGCAGCCAGAGCTGGCACCAAACCGAGACACAGCACCGTGCTCTGCAGCCAGAGGATCAGGCGGCCCGGAGGGAAGAGACCAGAGTCCAGAGGTGGAAAAAAAGAGAGAGGAATCATCTTTATTTGTGAAGTGTTAACAGATGGAACAGGTCAATGCTACCCAGCAGTAACGGTGTTAGACTCCCCTGAGCACTTGTCTGCTCGCAGGCCCCCACGTCACGCACACACCGCGATGGCTCAAGCACAAGCACACGCTGTTAAACCTTAAAATCGCCCCCAGCCCCGGTTCATCCTGCCCCCTCCCCACTGCAGAGACATGAACAACCCCTGGAATAAGTTACAGCAATAATTTATCCAGCGTCCAGCTCCTGTTTCAGAGTAACCAGGAACAGCCTGGCAGGAGCTGACTGGGAATCTGCCTGACAGGGCCATGCCAGGAACGTGTCCTTGGCCAGGGAAAGGTGCAGCCTTGCTCCTGGTGATGCACCGGGAAAGACACAGAACCCTCTTGTCAGATCAGGTCATCTCCCAACAGCCACCAAAGCAGCTCCTCCCTCACACCCCCAAGCAGGTGGGACACAGCTGCACTCCCACCCCCCCTCCCCACTCTGTACCAACATAAAATAACCTAAGACAGAGACAGCCAGAGACCTAGACTACCAGGAACAAAGGATTTACATTTACAGGTAGAAAAAACCCTCCCACGACTCTTTTTTTTTAAAAAAAAAAAAAAAAGTGTATTTTATATTCTACAACTTAAGTTTCTTTAGAAAGTGAAGTAACTGAATCGCAAGGACGCACTAGAGTATTCCATGGTGCTATTTTACCAAAAAATTAGAAGGAAACAAAATTGTTCAGACGAGTTCTTCATCTACATATCACCTGCCAGGAGAGAAAGAAAAGCCAGTTAGATAAACCCTCTTGGCAGCACTAGTACAGCTGCACTGGGCTAGAAGGGGCTGGTGGAGCCCATGCTGGGCCAGGAGAGCTCTGGTTTCTCACAGGGACCCTCAGCAGACCCAGACACTTCAGCTCTTGCTTCAGGCTCTGCCCTGGCACTCACCTGGCCCCGCTCTTAGTTCGCGTTTCTCTGGCGGACGTTCTTGTCCTTGTGGTTTGTGGCATTGCTCTTCCTGGGAAGGGAGAAGGGGTGTGAGGAAAGAATAAGGGAGAGCGGAAAGTTCCACCACCACCACTCCTCACCCATTAATGTAATTCAGGCCCAAGCAGAGGGTGCAGATCTGATCCCAGAGCTGTGTCAGACACCAGTGCCACCCCAGGTGTGCGTGGTTTACACATGGGGACATTAAATGAACCATGGGGGGACATCTCCTGCCCCAGTACACTGAGTTTTATCCCACACCAGCCAACTTTTATCTTTGGAGCAGATTCCCTGGCTGGATGAGATCTGCCAGTGCAAATCTGGTTAAATAGGAAGAGGCAAGGTACTCACAGTGGTGCAGAGCCTCCATCATCATCTTCACATTCAGGGCAGCGCAGAAAGAAAAAAAAACAAAAAAACAAACAGTCAGGGACATCCAAAGTGACCTCTGCCTCCCCTTAAAGCAGTGGGAACTGCATTCCAGGCAGCCCTTCCACCACCACTTAAAACCGGGAAGTGCAGAATTCCTCCGGTGGTATTGGCTGCCCTGATCCATCCCCTGCACTCGCCCCCACGGCACCAGGACTTGGGATGGCTCCCAGATCCCAGCACACTCACAGCAGGTAAAGGGGAAGCCAAACAGGATGTTTCAGGAATGGGGCTTTAAGCAGCAGCAGCAGGAAGCCCTTTCTCCCTCCCCGCACGTTGTTGATATCAAAACAAACACTGCACACCACGTTCTGAGCGGCACAGCTAAGGAAACACCTCTGCCAACACGTGCCAAGCCCTGCGGCCTTTCACCAGCTCCCCAAAGTCTGCAACCTCCCAACAGGAGGCTCCCAGTTGTCTCCTTTGCTCCCCATCACCTCTTCTCCAGCCCTGGCTGCCCTCGAGTCCCATGCTCGGGGCACCGGGGCTGCCCTGGGCACCAGGATCTGCTCACAGCTGGTGAGAGGACGGAGGCAGACACACGGCTGAACTACCTGACACTTACCATGTGAGGTGGTGCCCAGCAGCAGAGGAAGGAAGAGTGGATAGGTAACACCAGCAAAGACATCACCCCAAACACAGGCCAGACTGTCCCCACCCCGTCCCAGGTGACAGCAGCGTCCAGTTCACAGAGTACTGGGGGGGAACTGGCTCAGCCAGGCCTCACTGTCACCTTTCAGGAGGGGCAAAGCTACAGAGGCTTTTGGGCAGAGAGAACCACTTTACCCCAGGGAAGTGCAAAGCCATGTGTGTTTACCAAGGGGGTGTGGTGCTGTATCCTCATCCATGGGAACCTGGGAACTTGAGCTTCCCTGGCCAAGGAGCATCAGGACATTTCAGCACAGTCACCTGTCTGTCAGAGCATCTGCTACAGCCCTGGCAGGCCAGCACCCCGCAGACCTGGGCTGGACTGAAGCCATCACAAACCAGGTCACACCACAGTGCTTTTGCTGGAAGCTGCAGCCACCACATCCTTAGGACAGCACCTGCCTTCCAGCCAGGGGTGTCAGAGGGCAAAACATCTGCTGGGAAGCTGCCTCGAGTGGAATTCCGAGCCCTGCAGTCAGGGGAGGGATCTGGACCTTCAGCCCCTCTGCTGCAGCTCTCCTGAGCCTGCTCCTCGCAGGGGGCCGGGGCCCGGCAGGATCCCGGGCAGGAAGGATGCAGAGCACTCACACCACATTGTTAACGGGATCAGATAAAGGAGGCCGTGAGCTGACACAATGCAGATGCTCACCGATAAGGAAAGGGAGGAGCAGGTGCTTCCAGAACAGATTAAAGATAGTACCGGGTCTTTGAGATCCAGGATGTGTGGATCTGATGACCCAAAACATCCTGAACTGAACACAAGTGCAGCTAAGCCTGGTCTTACAGAGCCACTGACACGGTCCCTCCCACGTCTGCAGCACCACAAAAGCTCCACTACTTATTTACAAACCACCTTGTCCAGAGTGGGAGCTGCCAAAGCAATTCCAGCCCTGCAGACACGCATGGGAAGCACTTGAGCAAAGAGCAGAGGAACTCATGAGGCAAAGGGTCAGGCTGACCTGCACAGAATCCTCTCCTGCTCCAGGATCTCACTGCAGGACTGTCATAAACAGTGCAATTACAGGCAGCTTCATGGCTCGAGTGGCACAGGACAGAATGGTTCAAGTGCTCTGAGGACCCTCAACCCACCCCTCCTCTGACAAAGGCACCCCAGAACTCCCTACAAGCCCATCCTGCCTGCACCCTACAAGCTGCACATCTTCCCTGGAAGATTTTAAACCCAGGCGCCTCTTACCGTCAGGAACCTCATCTGGCTTCCTCCTCTTCTCATAGATGAAGATGATGGTGACAAGAACGAGAACTTCTGCCACGATGCCCAGGAAGGGCCAGAGCGCTGCCAGGCGGCTGCGGACGCGCAGGTTCACCGTGGCGTCGCCGGTGCCGTAGGAGTTGGTGCCGTTGCAGAAGTAGTCGCCTGTGTCCTGCTCAATATCCAGCTTCAGGATGCGCAGCTCTGTCTTGTTGCCGCTGGACTTGATGATGTATCGCCCAGAGGCGTTCTCCAGGAGCTGGAGGGAGGAGGGAGAAGAGGGATCTCAGGGCAGGGCTGACTGACCACTACAGGAATCCTCCTTCCTGGGAGCTTTGGAACAATCCTGGTGGCATCAGAACCGGGCAGCAGGGCAGGCAGAAGGCGAGGGGGAGCAAACCACAGCACTTACCCCGTGACCACTTTTGTACCAGGTCCAAGTGGTGACGGCGGGGAAGGAGGGATTCTTGCAGGTCAGCACACCCGTGTCCCCCTCATTCCCATGCTCGGACTTCTTGTATGCTGTCACCTGAGGGGGAACTGGGCAAGAGAAAAAAAATAAATATAGATATCTCATTATAGAAATCACACAGATTTGTGCTTCCTGCAGCCCACCTCGCCAGAATCAGCCACCCCAAAACCTCAGTCAGGCTGTTCCTCTCACTAGTTTGGCATTTTCAGAGAGGAAAGCGCATCAAGCTACCTCAGGAAAGGCTCAAACAGATTTGTCCAGCAGGCATTATCCCTCTATCTATTATTTCATGGGAACATGCCCCCCAGAAGGATGATTTAATGCAGGATCTCAGGGCTGACCCTGCAGACACTGGAATGGCCTCATAACGGCGCTGCCTCTCAGAGGGCAGAGCCCCACAGAGCCCTGTAGCCAGGTGAGGGCTGGGAGCAGCTTTTCAAGCAGCTGGAAAGACATCACAGCGAAGTGCTCAGGAGATCACAGCTTCCCCACACCCCTCCTCAGACCCCGGGAGCAAACATTAGGAAATTACCAGAAATGTTCACTTGTCCTCGTATCTGCGGGTTTGCTTCGAAGACGCACTCGTAGACGCCAGAGTGCTCCTCCCTCTTCCCAGTGATTCTACCAAAAACAGGGTTCAGGTGAGCAGCCAGCACAACTTATCCACACTGACCTCCAGACACACGGAATCAGACACCCACAAGCATCAGCGACCTCCTTCACAGCAAATTTCCCCCATTCCAGCAGAGTTTTTGTGCCTGCAGCAACCCAGCCTTCCTCTCCTCACATACTGAGGGTGGCAGAAGAGGGTTTCATGTACACCACATCTGACATGGATCTGTCAACTCAGTGATCACTGTTCTGGCCTGGTTAAACACAGGGCAAAGCAGTGGCAAAGATCACCCAGGCCGGGCTGCTCTGGATTGATCCCCACACGGGGAAAAACTCTCCCATTCACCTTCCTGTAAAGCTGCTGCAATGAGATTTAGTGGATTATGCAGCCCTGCAACAAACATCCCATTCTGCTGCTCGGTAATACCCACTCGAGGGAAGGGGCCCACAGAGTTTGTCCCATGGCTGCACCGGGACAAGGGGCTGTTTGTTAGTTCTGCCGTGCACGGTGCTTCCCACTTCCAAAAACCACTCAGCTGAGGAATTGAGGTCACGCGAGGGAGGCTGGGTTATAAATACTTTAATCCTTGTTCAGCTCCCTGTTGCTATGGGGAGACAGGCACGTCGGCACTGCCATACAAAGGGACATGATGCCTCCACAGCTGCTGGGTCAGTGCCAGCCAGGCCTGACTGTAATCAGAAAGGAAAGCTCACTGCACCGCCACAATAGGGCCGGTATTCCCGCACCCAGCACGGACCACGGCCTGCCCCGGCTCCTCAGCTCCTTCTGGGAGAGCAGCCGCGCTCTGAAAAGGGCCATAAAGCCCCAAGAAGAGACAACATGCACCGGAGCCTCTCGCTCCATGCACAGGGAGCAGGTGGCCTGCCCAGAGAAAGGGTCCTTCAAAGCTCTGGAACATTGAATAACCAGAGTCCAGCTGAAAACCTGCTTAAAATCAGCAAATCTCTTTCTAAGAGGATATTTGTGGCACAAAACTGCCCCTTCCTCCTTCTTTTTGCACCCCTCCTCCCCTTGAAGGAGAGTGTTGGGCCTTACCAAAACTCTGTTAAAGTCATTTTATGTTCCACAGTCCCAAAGCTCCACCCCATCAGCTGGGCTGTGAGAACTCAGCCCTGGCTCCAGCAGACAGCAAACACCAGCTGCTTTCTGGGAAAAAAAACCTGCCCATGCTCAGGTTCTGACCTTGCCCCGACACTCACGTGTAGCTGGTGAAAGCACTCGAGCCCTCGTCCTGGTCCAGGATCTTCTCCCGGTGTATCCACTTGTGGCCCGTGATGGCTGGGTGTGGTGCGGACATGTTACAGGTGAGGATCAGCTTGCCAGAGGCCTCAGCGACATGAGTGGTGATTTCTGGACCTGCATTCGCAAAGAATTGGATCTAAGTTAACCCAGGGTATGGCAGAGCTGACGTGGTGCCCAAGAACCTGCAACGTAAAATCCCACGGAGCTCCTTGTCTATTCCCAGCCTCCACTTACCTTCACACAGTTCCCTACCAGACCTGACCGTGCCACCAGCAGAGTCCCCAACACCAGGTGACCTTAGTGGAGCTGGGATGGCCACGCTGGTCCTGCAGCTGCTCCCCCCACGAGCAGGATCGCTGCTGTGTCCTGCATCGCTCGGAGCCTCCGCTGTCCCTCCCACGGGTGCAGCCCCGGCAGAGCCCAGTGCTCAATAAGCAATGGAAAAGGTCACTCTGAAGGGCAGAGCACGGCTCTCTGCTGCTGTGAGCCGCCACAGCGCTTGTGTGTCAACACCTCCCGGCACCTGAGCAGCTTCAGACACCCCCAGGTAGCACAGAGGGCAGTCAGGACCCTCTGCTGTGAGGGGGAGCAGACAGGATGGTGTGGCAGCAATGCGTGCTTCACCTGAGGCAGCCCAAAGGGCTCAGTTAGAACGACTCCAGGGAGAACACGGAGCCGTGGCTCCGAGAGGTCCTGGGCCTCGATGTGCCAGGCAGCAGTAAATTATGCAACCTAAGATGACTCAGGCATTTCTACTTTGTAGGAGGCTGTCCGAGAAGGCAGCTGCCATCAGCAGCACCATTGCACAGCCCCAGTGCCACTACGGTCCCTACCCTTCCACCCAATCTCCATCCCTCGCAGATTTTGCCAGGGCTGACAGGAATTCTGCTTCTCCTCCTATCCAAATTCCACTGGAAGAAGGGTTCTGCTGGAGTTCTGTACTCCCTAGCACATTTCTGCTGAAAAGGCAGCTCTCCTAACTCCATGATTCATGGAAAGACCTTAGCAGGACTTTAATCTCCCTCCCAGGTTTCTATCACTGACAGCAGCCTGGGCGCTCCAGCGTTCGCCTGCCCGCTCTGCGCGAGAGGGAACCCGGCCACGTCCACAGGACAAGCAACGACATCACACTCAAGTGTCACACAGACACGGCCATTTCAAAAACGGTTGCATCTCAGACCTCAAAGCAAGATTTGTCTCCCCAAACAGTCTGGGTCACCAGCACAGAAGCGAGCTCAAAGCAGGGCTGCTGGAAGGAGCGGGAGCTGTACGAGCCGCAGGGAAGGGCCGCTGGTCAGTGGTGGTTAGGGCAGAGTCGACCACAGAATCGAGGCTCAATTCTGCAGCCAGCACCAGGGCTCGGAGGCGCTCGGGAATAAGCGGCAGGTTCCAGGTTCTTTGACTCCGGAAAAGGCGCAGGATTGCCGGAGGGCGAATTGGTTGGGAAGCCACAACCCTTTTTGAGCAGGGCCATTTTGGGTCAAGTCACAGGTGGTGGGGAGATCGACAGAGGGTGGGAGTCTCTCAGTTCTACAGCTGGGGTGGAAGGGTGGGGGGAGCTTTCGGGAGCCACAGGACACAGGTGCAGGGGTGAGCATGGCAGGAGACTCAAGACACCAGTGTCCGAGCAAGTGCCAAGGCCTCGGTGTGGCCACTCACGTTCGATGACAAAAACGTTCGCCTGGGAACGGATCCACTTGACTTTGGGGCTCTTCGACAAGTGGTTGCGGTCAGGGTCGTTGCTAGCCCGGCACTCATACATGCCCGAGTCGTCGCCCGTGAGGTTTGCGATGGAGATGGTGCTGGTAGAGTGCAGGTTGTAGGTGGCGTTGATTTTGACACGGTCCTGCCGTGCGCCATCCCAGAGCTGAGCATAGGTCTCATTGGGGTCGTTGCCCTCAAACCACCACTGGATCTCAGGGATGGGATTGCCAATCGCCTCGCAGTACAACTCCACGCTGTCCTGAGTCAGTCTCTTTTGAGACAGCGGTGACTTTATAAAACCAGCTATGAGTTGAAGAGGTATTAGTGCAAAGTGTTAGTGCAAAGCAAGAATTCACCTTCCACAAGCAAAAACAACCCTCGGCGACTGAAAGGAGGCTGCACAGCGTCTCGAGATCAGCGCACTCTTCCCTCCCTCCCTTCCACACTCTGCCTGGCTCAGGCAGGGCTGCTCGCTTGCATTTCATATCTCCTGCAGCTCCACTGCAAAACCAGCACAGACAAACCAGCACCTGATGTGTGCCACTCTCCAAACTGGACACCCCAGCATCGTCCACCTGCTGAGAGACACAGCCCAAGGGCTGCAACACTCCCTGGCCCCTGTCCGGCGCCCAGCGCTTGCAGTTCAGGATGAAAACACCAGATTTGTGTTTCGAGGGCTTCTGCAGCCTCCACATTCCCCAGCCTGTGCTCTGGCAAGGTGCTGCCCCGGTCACGTCACCACGGAAGGCTGGGGACAGCGAGACCCGGACCGAGTCCCTCCCAGCCGGTTTGATTAAGACAACTGCAACGGGAAAAGGGCTTCGCTGCGCCCCTGTCACCCCAGGAGGAACGTGTCTGTTCTCCCTCACTGCACAGCCTCGGGCTGCCTGACCATAATTTGGAGCTGGCCGGGGCCCAGGCCCCCCCTCGCTGCGCTGTGGCACAGCCACATGTACCGGCCACAGGCACCGGCCCCTCGCCTGCTCACACCCTCGTCCCATCCCTCAGCTCCCCAAGGTGCCCAGCAGGAACTCCTGAGCATAACCCCACAGTAAGAACTTTTTGGGGGGAAGAGGAAAGTCTTGCAGACCGCAAGATGTCACGAGCCAGGCGAGGAAACGTGTAAATCTGTTGTCATACAAACAGCGAAATCTGACTTTTCATCTTGGGCAAGACCAGCCTGCAGAGCTGAACTGGCAGTGAACAGAGCAGAGGCACAGGCAGCAGCTGCAGGCTGGATTTTGGGTATTTTTCACTCCCAAGAGGCTGGAGGGTTCAGGGCTGGAATCAGCCAGTCCAAAGGTCGGTCCGTGTGCTGCAGGGAGGGAGCGGAGCTGCCAAACGCCTTTGGGCCCCAGGGCAGGCTCAGGGCAGCGGCCACAGCCCCAGGAGCCCTTCCCAGGGCAGGCAGGAAGGGAGGCTCAGCAGCTCCGCTTCGGGAAAAGCCATCAGGCACAGGTCGAGGTCACTACGTGCCTCACCCCCAGCCAGGTTTCAGAGGAAGGAGTTCAGCCTGAGACACATCCTTCCTGTACTAACAGGCAGCTCGCACCCCAAGAACCTTCCAGGAATTAATTTGCTCAGTTAAAAGCGCTTTGTGATTATACTCAACTCTCCAAGGGTGCACCATGATGTACAGGCACAGAGGAGGTGCGCTTGGGGGAGGTGTTTTTTGGGGTTTTGAACGCCTCAAGATGTTTTAATGAGAAATCCTAAGGCTTCTTTTTGTGAGAGTAGAAACAAATCAGTGTCACAAACCCAAGTTTGCTCAAACTCAAGAGAGACATAAGTCAGCCTGTAAGCTAAGCTTGACTCCTAAAGAAATCAATTCCATTTTTTTCAAAGGAAAAACTAGCTTTACCTACTAAAGCTTTGAAAGTCTTAAAGAATAATCATGCCTGAAAGAGAAAGGACCCTCATCTGTGACCAAGGCACTCTTAGGAGAAGGCAGACACGAATTTTAACCAAGTGGGACATTCAGGGGTATCCAGAGATGTTATGGAATGGGGGTATCACTTGAGTTCCACTCCCAGAACCATTGATCTGCGTGGCAGAAGGGTTTTTTCACACCACAGGCCTGTGATCAAACACTCCCAACCCTGACAAGCCCTGGAAGTGCCCACAGCACTTGCACCAGCCCGTCTGCTCCGACTGCGGCCCGAATTAAAGCAGGAGCAGGCAAAGATCAAGGGGTTTACAGCTACAAGGTGATTACTGTATGCTGACAAAATAAGCTGTGCAAGGTTATTTGCTCCGAGTTAGAGGGTGCCTCGTGCAGTTCAGACAGGTTAAGAGCCTCCAGCAAGCAGCAGCAACAGCGAGCACCATTCGCATTCCCATGGGATCAATGTCCTCCCTGTCCCCACCGGAAAGCTGAGAGCAGGCAGTCCCAGCCGTGGGCTCTCTGGGAAGGCGCCTGTCCAGCCCAAGGCACAGGATCACAGCCAGCACCAACCCAGTGGGATCGATCAGGGCTGCTGCCACATTTTCCAAAGGGTGACGGGCTCCAAGTGGGACTCAGCTCGCAAAGCCCAGACACTCCTCAGAGACTGAGCCGGATGCTTCCCCGGGCACTGCCCGGTATCTGAGCCAGCAGGGAAGACAGAGAGACCAGATAACATTCTCCAGAGTCACCTTCAAACTAAAAACAACCTCTCCCCCCGCAGAGGGAGGAGTCCCGGGGGTGTTAACAGCAGCAGGATGTGCTCGGGGTGGCTGAGCCCGGCCAGAGCCCCGCTGTCCCACGGGGTGCAGGTTCCTGCCTGGCCTGACCTTTGTTTCTCAGCTTGGGAAGGGGATAGTTGAGGATCTAATACTTTTTGCCATTTAAAATAGCTATAAAATCTGCCCTTAAGCTTCACACAGCCAGGTCAAAGTCAGGGTCCCTCCCCACCGAGGGCTCAGAGTCCAGGCACGCACTGACCTATGCTCCAAACCACTGGCCCATGGGGCGAGCTGCTACCCGGTCTGCTCCATAAAATCAAACCTAAACACTGCTGAGAGGCCAAACCCCACTCTTCACCCCCAACTCTGCTCCCCCGAGGCACCAGCACGGCTCAGAACCAAGCCCAGGCATGGCCAGGCAGGACATGGGCATTACACAACTGATGGGCCAGCTCGTCCTGCCAGGGCTTTTCAGACCCAGGATGGAAACTGCTTCCTCCACGTGCCACCGGTGCCAGTCCCCAGGCAGGAGGGGACGGGCAGGGAGCCCTCAGAGCCACAGAGGGAGCAGGATGTGGCCAACCTGGGCAGCTCCAGGTGACAAGGCGAGGTTTAGGAGGAGGCTCTGCCCTGCGGAATTCAAATGCAATTCTGTAGCAAGAAACTATGGGAGCAGACACTTCGGTTTCCCAGGATCCTCCCACTCTTTCGCCTTCACTCTTAAGGTTTGGTTCTACTACGCTGAATTAAGAACAAACAGGCTACAAATTGTTTGGTATCCAACACGCCGAACAGCCAGGACCAGCTGCTTGCCACTGGCGACCAAACCGAGCCGTTTCCATTTGCACCTCGTGCACCAGGGCTGGTCCAGAGGCTGCGGAGTCCTGCGGGGGTGGAGAACACGGCCGGGTTTGCCATGAGCTCCAAAAGCTGAGAAGGTGAGCAGTGGAGCCCCAGCGCAGGGCAGAGCCCGCTCATCCCTGCGGGAATGCTCGGAGCGCCCACCCGGGGCTGCCGGAGCCGCCGCCCCGCGCCGGACCCGCTCCCGCCCCGGGGATTATCCCGAACATCTTTAGGGTTTAAAGCCCGGGGATGCTGCTCCTCGGCCGCGGAAACCGGAGAAGCGGCTGCGGGGAATAAACTCCTCGGTTTTCCTAAGGAGGAAAAAAACCCCGCGCGGCTGAAAGCACCGGCGGACCCCGTCGCCCCTCCGGTTAAAGAGACTGGCGAGCACGCGGTGCGCCGGGGCATCCTCCGACCGAGCCCCGGGGATGTCCGGAGGCAACGCCGAGCCCAGCCCGGCCCGGCCATCTACCGATAGCCCCGGGGCCCCTCCGTTCCGCCGGTCCCCGGCCCCGCCCGTCGCGGACGTGCCCCGCCGCAGGCGCCCGCGCCGCCGCTCCTCCCCCCA
>VYZT01030049.1:44305-60941 GCA_013400735.1 Pomatostomus ruficeps | reverse complement strand
GCTCGCCGCTTCTCGTACGCCGCCATCTTGGAACGCACTTCCGCCCGGACCGGAAGTTGGCGTGCCGCCATTTTGCACCCTGGCAGCCAATCGGGGGGCAGGAAGGCAACGCCAGAGCGCCGCCATTGGGCGAGGCCGCGGCCGCCATCTTGCGTGTGGGCAAGGAGATGCGCAGTGCGCGGTAACGGGGCCGGTGCCGCCGCCGCCATGTTTACTGCGGGCAGCTGCCCCGCCCTTGACAACCGGGATGGTGCCGCGGACGCCGCCGGTGACCCGGGGCCGGTGAGAGGCCGTGGGACCGGGGTCGCCCAGGCTTAAAGGACACTTTCTCAGGGCTCGAACAGAAACAGCTCTTTATTGGAGCACCGGTGCCACCCGCCCGCCGAGCCCGCGCTGCCCCCGGGGCTGCCTCTGTTGTGACAGACAAGCGGCCTTCGTGCTCCCGCCTGGCCGCTGGCGCCGGGAGCCCCAAGCGCCGGGCCCAGCCCGGTGTTCGGTGCCAGCCCGCGGGGATCCAGTCCCGGGAGAGTCCCTGGCCCCGTCCTGTGTCGCCTCTGCTCGTTGTCCTTCCAGCCTTTGCCTTCCGCAGGCAGCCGCTCCTGCTCCCACTCCTTCTTGCCGGCCAGGGGCCGGGCGAGGCCAGCGACAGACAGGGGGACAGCAGGGACACTGCCGGAGGGCTGCGGCCATCAGTCGGCTGCTCCCCCTCCGAGGACAGCTGCTACCGAGATCTAAATCGTTTCCACAGGCGTCGAGACACGGCACCGGTCACGATGAGCCCCAGGAGCGAGCCCGCTGTCCCCATAGCAATGGCAGGGGTTGAGCTGAAGGGATCTGCAGGCACAAGGGGCTGTTATTGCAGCCGACACTGCCCAGGGCAGCAAATGCCGAGGGGTGAGCGAATCCCCCCGGCACCGACACGAGGGGCTGCAGCCCCACCTCAGCGATGGGGGCAGAGCAGGGCAGGGGGCTGCAGGCCACCACTCACCATCCATGACCATCACCTCCAGGCTGACCATCTCGGTGCGGTGGCCGAGCAGGACGCATTGGTAGTGGCCCTGGTGCCAGGGCTCAGCGCGGTCCAGCCGCAGCGTGGAGCTGCTGCCCTCAGACTCTTCCTGGTACTGCGAGAGGGCCGCGGGGGTCCGCAGCCAGCCCACCGTGGCGTTCCCGGTGCACCGCGCGTGGCACTCGATGCGTAGGGCCCTGCCCCGTGTCCCGGTGGGAGGCAGCGACCAGATCTGCAGGCTGCAGGCAGGCACCGTCCCCAGAGATGACACTGTCCCCGTGGTGGTGACCGCACGTGCCGTGGGGCTGCTGGCGNGGCTGCAGGCAGGCACCGTCCCCACAGATGGCACCGTCCCCACAGATGGCACTGTCCCCGTGGTGGTGGTGGTGACCGCATGTGCCGTGGGGCTGCCAGCAATGAGGTCCTGGGGCACAGCACGCTCTGTGGAGGGGGGGTTGGTGACACCAGCCATGTCCAGGGTGGTCCCAGGGTCAGACTCCCGTGCTGTGGTGGCATCATGTGTGGCAACACTCGGCTCTGGGGGAAGTGCTGTGGTGGCCACAGGCCTGGCTGTGCTGGGGCTCCCCGTGGAGGTGACCACAGCCACCAGCTGCTCCGTCACAGCTGTGAACACAGCGTCCTTGGTCACAGGTGACCTCACTGCAGCCCCAGCCTTTTCCACCCCCTGAGCACAGTGAGCAGGGGCAAAGGGGCACCGCCAGGAGGGATGGGGATGGGAGATTCAGGAGTGGTGCAGAAGTGGGGGCTGCTGCTGTTCTGTCAGAGCTATTCTGAGTAGTGCAGGGCAGTGGGGTTGGCTCCAAAATGGGGTACATGCAGGCTGGGGTCCCCTGCCCCTCCTGGCACTCACCCTCTGCACTTGCCACCAGAGATGCCACTCGGGTGAAGGTCTCCTGCCCGACTTGCAGTGTCACCTCGCACCTGAACTCCACCCCTTCTGCCACCTCCGTCCCATTCAAGGACAGGGTGGAAAAGACGTCATACAGCTCATCGTCGGTCTCCACATAATCAGGGTCTGTGTTCTCCACCACCTGGTGGCCCCGGTACCAGGTGAGGGTCACCCCGGTGATGGGGTACAGGTGCATGGCCGAGCAGCGCAGGTTGGTGGGGTGTCCCGGGCGCAGGATGGGAGGAGCTGCCTCCAGCCTCAGTGTGTCTGGGAGAGCTGGAGGGGAGTGGCAGCGTCAAGGGGGATTTTTGGGAGCACAGCACAGCTCAGGAGGGAAGGGGCTGCCTCAGGGATCCAGGGCTGTGCTGGGAGGCGGTGAGGGACGGGCTGGGGAGCGCTTACCGTAGACTTTCAGGGTGACAGTTCTCTGGTAATGCCGCCCCTGGCAGATGCCCTGGCAGATCTTCATGCCCTCCGTGGCCACATTGGCGTGCCTGATGTGCAGGATGCTGTGGGTGGGGAAGGAGGAGATGCTCCCCAGGGCAGTGTCCAGCCCCCTCCACTCCACCTTGCCCCCTGTGCAGGCCAAGGAGCAGTTCAGCTCTGTCGAACCCCCAAACGGCACCACTGGCTCCTGCGGCGTCACCACCAACATGTCAGCGGGGCGCCCTGGGCAGGAGGAAAGGGTCAGGGGAGGGGACAGTCACCAGCGCCCCGCAGCTCCAAGCGCCGGGAAAGGGAGCTACAGCAGTGACAGGGGGACAGGGTGGCTGTCACAGCTCCGTGACAGGGGAGCCCCAGTGTCGTAGTGCCCTGGAGAAGCAAGGAGAGCAGCAGCAGAGGGCTGGGCAGCAAAGTGGGTCGGGGGATTGGGGCAGCTCTTGGGCTGTGGTACTCACCACTGCAGCCCCACAGCGAGCTGAGGAGGAGGAGGAGAACAGGAGCTGGCTCCATCACCCACGGGGCAGCAGCAGGGCTGGTTTTCCCTTCTTTCCTTCCTTTCCCCCTTCCAGGCAGCGGGAGCCGCTGGCTGGGGCTGTCTCCTTCTGGCCGCCAGCTCCAACCTCAGCCCTTCTTAAGCCCTGTAGGAACCGCCCCCATGAGCACCGGCCCCAGGACCTCCACAACTTCCAGCCCAAGGGGTATTTCCAGAGGGAGGTTTCTGATATTCTTCCAAGTTTGACTCTTGCACACACCAAGTTGGCAGCCCCTCCAAACCCGGGAAAGCCCCTGTCCCATAGGATCCCCGTGTGGCTGCAACGACCCCCATCACCCTACCAGGCAGCCCTGCATGGGCACCTGCACCCTGGGATGTGGCTCAGATCCAGCTCCTTCCCTGTTTTTTGCAGGCTCCAGAGCCCGCGGCAAACCAGCCTTTCCGTGACCCCAACAGCTGCTGGGGACACACAGCTGTGGAAAGGGCCCTGCCAGCTCCTGCCCCAAAAGCAGGGCCAGGGCCCATGGTCAGCCCTGTTGGTCATTTATTCCTAGAACAAGATGTTTTCAGGGATGGAACCTATGTGGTATGGATGGAGAAAGTGTTACCACATAGAAGGTGTTGAACACCCTGCATTATCCAACTTCAAGGCCCTCAGCGTCTTGTCCTGGGTCTCACGTGGGTCTGGCATTGCTCCCTCGCTCCTGCCCAGCTCCCTGTGGAATGATGAGTCCTGTTCTGCCCCATCCCATCCTGCCAGGCTACAGCCAAGGCCAGGGAAGCTCCCAAAGGGCTGAGGGAGGGACATTCCCAGCTCTGCACCCCGTGTCAGCGCAGGACCTGGACATTTCCCATCTGGGAAGAGGCAACTCCAGGCACTGGGTGTGCCACGTATCCTTTTAGGAGGTCGTGCCATTAATTCTCTGAGGGTCCAGGAGGCCTCTGAGCAGGGGAAGTGCTCTGTAAACACTCCCCACCAAATGTGCACACTCAGCCGAAGCAGGTGATTAATGGTGCTGGGGTTTTTGTTCCTTCCATCCTGTGTTAACAGAGCCACTTCCCGGATTTTCCAGCAGCCGCCAGAGCCCCCCTGCCCAACCCTGGGACAAGCCTTGGCCAGGGCTGCTCCCACACCGCCAGCCTCTTCCCAGCAATGAGTCTGGGAACCTTGAGGACACATACATGGTGCCAGGGTTTTACCCTCTCCCACAGCCCTGATTGTGGCACCGGTGCGATAAGAAAACCCCTGAATCAGTGTCCGAATGAGAGCTGAGCATTTATCTTATCTTGAAAAGAAGCTTCCCCAAACCTTCCTGGACCTCACAAAACCAGTATTTACAGAAAGCCCAGCACCTTGTGCTGCACTTCCTCTGTTTTGGGGCTTGGAAGTGCCCGGAGATGCCTCAGCCTCCCACACAGGGGGGCAACACAGAGGAAACTGAAGTCATGGAAACCTGAAAACCCTCCAGCTGCACAAGGGCCAGTTCCGATGGCTTGGTCACAGAGCCAGGGGCAGGTCAGGGGACTTGGCCCAGCTCAGAGTGACGTGGCAGAGCCCCCAGGGCAGCTCCCACTCACTGAGCTGCTGAGTAGTGACCCACCACAACCCCTGTTCCACCATCTGCTTGGGACTGCTCCTCCATGGATTGAGACCTTCCGCCCATCCCAGAGGAGCACAGGGACATCACCAGGTTGCGTGCACAGGGTGGAAGGAGCAAATTACACATCAGGACTGTTTTCCACCCCACAGGAAGCCTTTGAAGGAACGAAGGGAACGATGGTTTTCCAGACTCAGAGGCCTGAACACCTTTCCTGGAGGCCGATTGTGCTTCCTCCCGCAGGGCAGGCGTGGGGACTCGTGCCGGGCAGCACTTTGTCCAGAGCTGTTGCTCAGGAAGCAAAACAGTTCAGTGTGGAGACACAAACCACCAAGGGACAAGTGCTGGCTCCAGCACAGGATACCCCCGGAGCCCCTCAGGTCGGGCTCTGGCCCCAGGCTGTCACCACCGACACCAGAAGGGACAAGGCTTTGCCACTGCCCCAGGAACCACCGCACCAGGGGGAAGGTGGCCAACAACATCCTGCACTGCAACACCTGCCCTTTGTTCTCCAGTGATGTCAAGTGAGACAAGTTGAGGGTTTTCTCTCAGTTAAAGATGGAAACAATAAACTAAAAGCTAGCTCCAGGCCAGAGGAAATACATACAGAAGCAACAGGCTGTGCAATGGCTCCTATTTCCAGGATACCATCCATCAAGCAGCAGTTTCCATCCCAGAGCTGGCCTGCATGTGTTTATACTTTTTGACATTTTATTATTCACTTAGGACCATCCTCAGCCACCACAAAGAGTGTTTAAATGAGTCAGATAAGATCTATATTAGGCCTGGCTGAAAATTAGGACAATAGAGTCAGGGCTGCTAAAAACCAGTCCAGGAGAAGGCTCCAGTGGGGCAGGCAGGAGCCAGGCATCTGCTTCCCATCCTGGGCTGGGACAGGGACTGGCAGCCCTGACCCAGCTCTCCCAAACCTGCCCCACATCTCCACATAATTCTCAAGAGGAATTTCAATTCTGGGCAGGAGCTGCCTGGTACCACCGATGAGGGAGAGGAACAAGGACAGAGACCTTCGACACAACAGGAAAGCAGCAGTTTAATAAATAATCCATCAGAGGGAGAGATTAGCCAGTTCCAAACACAACCTGAACCGAAATAAATACATTTTATCATTAGCTTAAAAAAGAGAGACACACAAATGCACATGATGGTGAACTGTGAGAGAGCAGAGGTGGGGCTGTTCCCAGGGAACAGCGGGGACTCATCCCATGCCCACTCTTTAAAGATACCACAGCTGTCGACAGCCTTTGGAGTGCAGAGAAAGAATAAAAACAGGGAAGTAAAAAGTTACTACTTTGCAAAATTAATGGCAGAAGAGAAAGCAGTGGTTTAACTCAGGTTTTTAATGCAACGAGATCAGTTGAAACTCACTTGACCTGCGGCCGTTAATGCCAGGACTGCAGACAGGTGATTGGGATGATTTTTGCCTTGTGCTTGGGCATTGCTGTTACCATCCCAAATTTGAAGTCCCTGCAGACAAATCCTGGGAATGCCAATGTTAAACAGCCAGGCTCAGGCACTGCACAGCAGATCAAGGGGATTTTAAGAAAAGACTCCTTTTTTAAAAAGTTGCGTTTTCATAGAAAGTAACAAAAATTGGCAAAACTAGCTGAATGCTCCACACAGCCTTTCCAGCCTCCACGTGGGACGCTGCGGAAGCTCCGGCCCTTCAGAACAAGTCGTTCTTCATTCGGCTCCGGTAACTTCAGCTCCAGCACCGCTTGGCCCAGCTCCTGCTCTGTCACACCAAGGCAGAGCAGTGCAGGGGTCACATCCCTGCGCCGAGGGAAGGGGAGGCTCCGGGCCAAGGCCCCACTGAACCAGGTGAGAGGAACCCCAATAGGGTGGGAAGGAATCCCTGCTTGCTCCCAGCACCCCTGCGCCCCAGAGAGCCCTGCACGCCAGCACAAGCCACCTTTCTGTTGGGAATGGCACCTGTAGTGTTCCTGCTGCTGCCTGGTGCTGTACCCCTCCATCCACCCCGGCTGCCCAGTGCCGTAACCCCACTGGTGCCCGGTGCCACCACTGGTGACAGCACAGCCGGTCACCAACCAGGCCATAGCCCCTGACCTGGCAGTCACCAGCTGGCAGCATCTGGCCCTGAGCTTAGGGGCTGACAAAGGGACCAAAACACTCCAAGCCCACAACGCACAAGTCAGCATCACCAGAAGCTCAGGGGTCACATCGTGATGGACGGGACCCGGGAGGGAAGATTGACAGACATTTCTGGGGTCTGAGGGGAAGGAGGGGCTGAGAGGCCGCAGGCAGCAGTGGTGGTGAGAGGAAAAGGGACCAAAACCACATCGGTTTCAATAAACTATGCAATAAGGGAGAGGACTTTTAAAAATATATCTCTATATACTTTATATCATATAAATTACGCTCGTCTTTTTGTAACGTGTTGCTATATTGTACCCGTGAAGCTCCGAGTGCCTCCATGTGAGGGAGGTAATGATTCCATGTTTTAGTTCGTCTGTGTGTGAGGGAAAAACCTACTTCAGCTCACTTTAATCCATTGTAAATCAACGGATCGCTGGGACTTGGTGAAAGTCCCGTCTAAAAAAAGGCATTTTTGTGAGGAACACAGAGGTGGGGGAACTGCTGCCTGTAAGTGCAAGTGACGGGATTTCCTTCAGGATAAAAGCTTGCCATGCACACGCAGTACTGACCATCCCAGTAATGTCTGGGAATTGGGAGTGTCACCACAAGGAGCTGGGGAAAAGTGGAGTCACGGCAGGTCACAGAAGTTCCTGCTGGCTCTGCTCCCCAGACCTGCAGCCAGACCCACCTCAGCATCCCTCTGTGTCCCAGCTGCTCCTAGCTCTGAGCACAGGAGCTGGTACAAGGCCAGATCAATGCGAAACAGGCAACTCTTTCACTTAAATACCATCTCCGATAACCAAATGGCATTTGCAGCTGCTGCTGCTGCGCAGCCACGATAATCTCTCTGCAAAAATTCACAATGTAAAGGGCCAGCACTCCCTCCCTTTTGGCTGCTCTTCCCTGGGCAACCTTCCCCAAATCCACAGAGAGGGGACCCCAGCCAGAGAACAGCCAAGGCAAGACTGGATTGGCTGCTGCACCCTCAGTTCCCTTAACAAAGGATTCCTGAAGTGTCCTCGGTTTGGTCCTTACTTCCCAGAAATGCTCAATGCCACCACTTCTTATTTACTCAAACGAGAACAATTGCTTCCTGCCCTCTGCCACATTTCTATAAACAACCACACATTCCCTGTCTGCCTCAGCTCCTTTCACAACACATCAAGCACCTCCTGCTCTTTCTGAGCCGAGCTGAGCCTGCAGCAGAGGTTGCAGTTGCACTTTCTGTAAACAAAAGCCTCCACAGCAGGCTCAGAAATACCACATGGAATCCAAACCCCTAAGTCCAAATCAACACAACCTTCACCATTGTTGGGGTTTGGGATTCTTCTTTTGTTTCTTTCTCTTAGGAATTTTTCCCCATTTTTGTTGCTAAGGAACGGTAATGGCTGGGTACTTAAGAAGGACAAAAGAGTTGGCTCAGAACTGGGTTCGGCTGGCTCCTCAGTTATCTGAGATTCCCTGTTATCTGAGATTCCCTCTCGGAGGGGGCAGAGACACTGGGGAACGGGACCAGTTAAAAAGGGGCTCAGCACAGCTTGGGGACACTTTGCTTCTCGGCATTGAAAGGGGACCGAGGCTGCGGGGAGACTCTGCCATCACTGCAGGATTCTGTCTCCTGCTGCTGCTTCTGTCATGAGCAGAGCTCTGCTCGTTGCACTGGGACCTGTCGAACACCCTGCTCCACCAACGAAGAACCCTCCACAATCTGCTCCAGGGTTTTTGGGGGAAAAAAACCTTGGATCCCCGAGCCCTTCCCCTCCCAGGGAGCCTCTCCCGGCCGTGGTTCGGGAGCCAGCCCTGCCCAGCCCTGCCGCACCTCTGCTGCAGCTTCGGGGTTTTTTGTGCTGCACTGGAGCCCTCTCACCTCCTGCCTGCCGGGACATCCTGCAGTTTTCCAGCTACAGCTGCCGAGCTTCTGACACACCTCACCTACCACTCCAATACTTTGCACATCCCTGCCTTTCCAGCTTGCTACTCTGAGGTTCCTGCTACAGCTCCTTTCGCTTTCCAAAGAGGGCGCTGGGACTGACTGCCCCTGAGGCTTCCAGAAGAAGCCTTTTCTCCATCCCTTCCTCCCATTGCGCTCCAGGCCGGGTGGGCTTCCAGGAGCAGCAAGACAGGCCTGGTGCGGCCTGGTGTGGTGCTGATTGGCCCTGCCAGCTCTGTCCCCGCTCTGGGCAGTGCTGAGGGGTGGCCATGGGCCACAGCCGCTCCCGGTCACCACTGCGACAGGAACACCGGCACTCATGCTCCACATCCTGGGACAGGGACAGGCGGTGGCGGGAGTGATCGCGGTCCCGGGACAGGAGGAGGAGCCAGTCCCACTCCCCACACTGGAGATGATCCAGGTCCCCACACGAGCACCGCTCCAGCTCCTCGTCCCCGGCACGGCCCAAGGGTCGCCAGGATGAGGGGAAGAAGGAGCTCAAGGACTCCAAGAAGGAGTGGCAGATCACAGAGGAGGATCTGCAGGGCAAGACAGAGGAGGAGATCGAGATGATGAAGTTGATGGGGTTTGCCTCCTTCGACACCACCAAGGGGAAGAAGGTGGATGGTGCCACCAATGCCTACGCTATCAATGTGTCCCAGAAGAGGAAGTACAGGCAATATATGAACAGAAAAGGAGGATTCAACAGGCCCCTAGATTTCATTGCCTGAGAGGACTCCCACCACAGAAGGATTTTGCTTCCCTGTACTCTACTGGGTGGCTCCAATGCTGGATTCCAGTGGAATTTGAATTATTCCCAACAAATCCCACAGCCAGAGCCACCACGAGTTTCTGTTTCCTGGATTTTTGGCTGCGGCCGCCATCGTGCGCATGGCCAGACCCGCGCTCTGCAGCTGAGGGGACTCATCGCACCCTCCCTGCTTGGCTGGGAGCCACCAGCGCCCCTGCCAGCTGTGACTGTGACCGCACCAAAGGGGAACTGCCAAACTGTTCATTGGTTTGTTCTTTTCTCTTTCTGTTCTTGTTTGTTGTGGTTACCATTGTTGTTGTTTGTCTGTCTCATTTTATATATATAAAGAACTGTTATTCCTTTTCTTATAACATTGCCTGAAAGCCCCTTAATTTCAAAATTATACAAATTCAGAGGGAAGGGGGTTACATTTCCTATTCTAAGGGAGGCTCCTGCCTTATTTAGCAGACACCTGTCTTTGAAACCAGGACAACCACCAGGATCTATTGGGCTGAGAACAAACCGCTCTGGACACTCTGGGTTTAGCATCACATGGCAGGAGCCCAGGGACAAACCAACATGCTTTATACAAATGCTCAAGGTAAAGTCATTTCTCCGACCTTTCTCCCAGGAAACTACGCATCTCCAAAGTGCTCAGCACAGTCTAGTTGTTTCTCCAACCTCCCAGAGAACTGTATCTCCTAAACAACCCTCACAGCTCCAGAAAAAAGATGCCTGAAAAAATCCTTCTACTTACTGCCCGTGGAGGCAGCAACAGGCAAATGTCACCTCAGAGTGACAAGAAGAAGAAAACCAACGAGAACCGCAGCCATGGTGGCCATCCAAGCATTTGTAATTCATGTAGTTGCCCTTCTCTCACCTGCCCATCCTCCCTTGTGTCAGCTGCAACTTCTTAATTTTTATCCTCTTCATCAGAACATTAAGTCAGTAGATTGATTTTTTTTTGGTCTAAGTTTCACTTGGGGTAGAATGGGCAAATTCCTCAGGCCCTCCAGCAGAGAGGAAGCTCAGAGCTCTGCTCCCTGTGCTTCACACACACAGCCCATCCCCTCAGCATGCAGCGTGCAGGGGGTGCCAGGGGCCAGCAGCGGGAACCAGCTGTGTCAGGGATGGGGCATGGAGCAAATGCCATATTTTATTCCAGGGGCAGCTCAGTGAGCTCCCATCAAACACAGACCACGCTGGCTCCATCTCTTGTGACCGGTGAGCGGAGGGTTTGGCAGGGCACACCACGGGGCGCAGGGGTCACGCACAAGGGCAGGTTTGCTTTCCAGAACCATTCCTCCAGTGGAGCAGTTCCGTATCTCCCCTTTCCATCAGCACCAGGTGATACAATTCCATTTTTGCACCAGCTGGGTGTATTTGGCTCGAAGGGAAACCTCGTCCCTCCTCGGTAGCTGTTAGTGGCACAGTCTGTTACCTTGGATCCCTGTCTCCCCCTCCCCGAACTCCTGCTGAGTCCGTCCTTGATGTGGAGTCGAGCCACGAGGCAGGTCCCCTGTCCCACCTCACACGCTGCTGTCCTCGAGCAGGGGCTCCTTGCCATCAGACCCCCCAGCTGGGGGGCTGTGGGGGTGGGCCTGGGCCCCCGTACTGTGCTTCTTGTGGCTGCCCGACCTCAGCGCCAGGTTGTGTTCCGGAATGAACAGGGCCACCAGCAGTGACAGCAGCACGGAGCACGCCCCGAACAGGAAGGGTGGCCCAGGGATGATGCTGCTCTGTAGAGAGAGAGAGACAAAGGAATGATTCAAGCATGAGGGCAAACACAGCTCAGCAAAGAGAGTGAGAAGCTGAATAGGTACCTCATCCGTAGGGTTGGCCATGTTGGGTTTGGAGGCCTTGCCCAAAGTTTCCACCTCGGCCATTTCATTCAACTCCACGTGGAAGAGATAGAAGACAAACCCATAGAGCGCCGGCCCCAGGCCGTTACACAGACCCCGAATTCCAGTGATCATCCCCTGCACCACACCTGGGGACAGAGAGAGGAAGGGGTGAAACACCTCCAGCTTTCCAAGGAAACTTGTTTGATTCGAGGATACATATTTAGAGATATTTAGAGACAGGATCAAGCAGTTGGATCTGGACTGACATGCACCCCTCACAGGGGAAGGGGTTTGCAGATGAGCAGCTTCACTCAGTGCCAGGTTCTACAAAAATCAGTAATGCTGGGCTTGCTGCTTCACAGACTGAAATAAACATGGGCACATCAAGCAACAATTTCCAATGAACTGGAATTTAATTGAGTCAGAGATGTACTGTGAGGCAGACAAACTGCAGCAGCCTCCTCTGCCTCAGAGAGACAACACCAAACACCCACACGCACGACTTGGGAGTTCACTCACAAAGCACCGGCCGCGGTCGAAGATAAGAGTGTCAATACTGCTGTGAGTACAGTGACACTCCACAGCTGGCACAGATGTTCCTGCCCACCCCTCCACCACCATGGCCAAGAACCTGCCCTTGTGCCAGCTGGGATGAACCCCCCCATCAGATGGGTCCCCAAGGACTCACCCTGCTGGTCAGGGTCCGTGTTCCTCGACACCATGGCACTGATGGCTGGGAAGGTGATGCTGGACATGGCAGCCACAGCTCCTGCTGCCCACATCATCCTGGGGAGAAAGGAGGCAGCCGTGAGGAACAGCCACAGCCTCGCCCTGTGCTGCAGGGCAGGAGCGGCCACAGAGGGAGAGAAACGTGGGCAAACCCTCACCAAGGCTGCGATCCAAAGCCGTACCAGGCAAGCTGCAGGATCTGGAAGCCTAGTCCCAGGAGGATGGTGTTTTTATTTCCTATCGAACGCATGAGAATTCCCAACACGACTGTCTGGAAAGGAAAACAGGTGTTTTCAAGGCAGGGGCAAAGAAAGAGGACAGCACTAGGAGTGAAGAAGACAGGAACCTGAGGGACCTTGATGATCCTTATGGGTCCCTCCCAATTCAAGATCTTCTCTGTTTCAAAAGTCTGTATGGCCACAGGAGTTCTGATAACTCAGCAGCCCCGAAATCAGAGATTTGGACATTCTTACAGCAGATTGCTCAAGCCAAGACAGAAATCGCTTCTCACCTGAGCCAGTATAGAGAGAATTCCAACTACACCAATGAAGGCTGCTACAGTCTCTGAGGAAAAACCAATGACCTGTGAAAACACCAAAGAGGGACTTCTCAGGCAGATTCGTACCAGATGACAAGAACCCCTCCATCAATGTCCCTCATGTTTACTGAATTTGCTTCTCAGAGACCTGCACATTAGCCAGCCACTGTCTCTGGGCTGCCACAGGAACCAAACAAGATTTTCCTCTGGCTGAAGGAACAGTTTTAAATCACTGAGCCCCCCCTCTCAGTGCCTGAAGGTGGCATAGCCAGCATGGCCAGGCAGACCCCAGCAAGGAGCCAAGCCAGGCCTTGCCCCAGGCAATGCCTACAGAGCAGTCAGCAGGCTCACACATTTTTCAGGAGGGCTGGAACAAGTCGCTATTTCTTACAACTTCAGCTTTACTGAGTTATTGGCCAAGAAGAGCCACCTTGGGACAGGTGACACAACCCTGATTGCATTTATACGCCAGGATTTCCTGCACCCAGAGCTTTCCCTCCCTTGCCAGACTGACCTGTCGCAGGTACAGGAAGAAGCTGGAGTACTGGCCGGCCTCGGGAAGGTAGGAGAGAAAGACGGTGATGCAGATGAGCAGCACTGTGGAGTCCTGACCCACCTTCCGCAAGGACTGCAGGGAAAGGGGTGGGGAATGAGAAAGGGTGGTTTTTAATTGAGTTAATATCACTGAATAATCTCCAGGTACAAAGGCAGTCAAACTAAGGGCTTAACACCTTAAAAACCAGCAGGACTAAAGCAAACATGAAACATTCCCAGCACACAGGAAAACAGCAGCAGGCTCACTCACAGCAAATGGGTCAGCTTGTTCCCAGGAGATTGGGGCTCCCCAGGAGACCGGGCGCATCTCTTCAGGCAGCGACTCGGGCACAGCCAGCAGGATGAAGCCAATATCCAGCAAAGCGACCCCCGAAGCCAGCACAACCACCAAGGTGTCACCGTAGGCTTGGGAAAGGTACGCGCCGATGGCTGGGCTGGTGACCAGGCTGGCAGCAAATGTGGCTGACACCTGGAAGCACAAAACATCCTTACAGCCTCTTCTTCCCAGAGCCCATTTCCTCCTCCCCAGTGACCCAGGGGAGCTCTGGCATCTCTGATGGAGTGGTAAACAAGAATCCACAGGGATTCCTGAGCAGAGACAGATGACAGGTTCTCCTGGTGCAGCCTGGGCTACCTTCTAGCAAAGGGAAATCAAAGCTGTCCCAGCAATTCCCACATGGTCCTGACAGCAAAGCTACAGGAAGGGCAGGATCACGCTGAGCATCACAGGATCCCCTTCCCTGGTGTGGAGAAGCTCAAGGGCCAAGCTGGTTTATCCAACACAGCCAGAGCTCAGAGTGGGCAGAGATCAGCCTCCCCCTCAGAGCTAAATCCCAAACAGAAGGACAGGGAGACTGTATGGTTAGTCAATACGTCTCCCACCCTAATTTTATACCTCTCCTACCTGCAAAGGCCCAAATATTTCTTTCAAGAGACAGGACAGTGACTCAGCTCCTTACCAGGCCGTACGCCGTGCTGCGCTCATGCTCCTGCGTGATATCGGCAACATAGGCAAAAATCACGGAAAAGGTGACAGCAAACACTCCAGACATGGAAATGACAGCAAAGTACCACCTGGAAGAGCCCAAGGCAGAGTTAGAGAGCAACCACACCACAGCCCACAGCTGCTGAAGCAGAGCTTCTCCTTTATTCTCCCCTCAATCCATCCTGGTTCAGTGCACCAGAACAGGCTCGGGAACGTGGACTCTCAGTCTGGTGGCCCCATAAGTTTTATCACTTGTTTTCCCTAACAGAAATAATGCATCAAGCAGGGGAACAAGCACAGAGGACAGACCAACCCTTTATTCCCAACTGAACCCCCACAGCAGAACCAGACAAGTCAGTCTCTAGGCTGAGCATCCTCCTCCACTGGACAGACTTTCATTTCATCCTAAAACGAGCACCTGCAAACCCTCCTCCTTCAGCCTCGTGCTCCTTCCCCTCCTCAGAACCCCGGAGCTGTTCTGAGGGTGAACTCACCACGGGCTGATCTTCATCAGGGGAATTGGTGCACACGTGAAGAAGACGGTGAGGAGGAGGAAGGATTTCCTGCCCCAGACATCAGAGAGAGCACCAATCAGCGGGGCACTTAGGAAAGAGAGCAGACCCTGGGATGGACAGACAGACCAGAGGACAGAGAAACCCCTCAGGGAGAGCTTTCAGCAACATCAGGAAGAGACAACCTAATTCTGCTTGCTACAAGCAGCAATACCCTTACAACAGAGCAGTTTGTTAAACTCCCCACCTCCTTTCAGGGAGGGAAAAACAAATCCTCGATCAGCAAGGCCCTACTGAGCACTCCAGCTCCCCCCTGCAGAGCTCTGCCCGTGGTCTGGGTGCCCAGGCAGCCCTGCCAGGACCTGGAAAGCTGCTGGCACAGCTCCACCATGGCAACAGCTGCTGCGGTTCTGGGGAAAGCTTTCTCTTCTAGGTGGAGACAGGAGGACAGACACAATGAGAAGCCAGAGCCATTAAGCACAAATAAAATTATTCAAGGCCTTTCCATGTCTCCCAAGCCCGAGGCAGGCAGGGCAGCGCCTTTCAGTGCTGATGGGAGTGCCCAGAAAACCCATCCGGGGCTTTTTTCCAAGATCCTCTTGCCAGAGACAGCCAAGAACGGTCTGTTTTGCCTGATTCCCCAGCCAGAACTCAGGACTATTGCCTGGTCACTATTCTGCTCTGGAAATGCTGGTCTAGTGCAAGAAGCTCCCCATTCCTGTTCCCTGTGTCACAGCACATTCCCACCTCCTGCCTGGAGGCCGCTGAGGCCTCTTGCTTTCAGCTTCTGTTACTAATAAGTTCAGATGTCATTCATTTTTCATTGTTATGCTCCAGAAGATGGGCTCAGGGCTGATCTCATGCTGATGAGAATATTTCCAGCTGAAACACACAGCTGGTGTAACTCCAGCCCCACAATGTCACTCCTGCTCTGTAGATCAGCTGCACAAGCTGCCCCAAGTCTGTGTCCTTCCTTTTGCATCAGGTTTGCCAGAGCCCCCCCCCCAAACTGGCCAAATATTGTCCAACATCAGCAAATTACATGGATAAAAATGGCTTGTCCCCTCTTGCATCGATGGCAGATTTAGAGGAAATCCTGGGAGGAATATTCCTTACCTTGACTCCATGAATCAGGCCATTCATCAGGAACGTGTGCTGAGGAAAAGTCTGGTGTAAGACCTGGAGGGAAGACAAACCAAAACCAAGTGAAAAAGTCAGAGCTAGCAACTTTTGCAAAACTTCCGTCAGCATCTGCCAGCCAGAGGCCTGGAAGGGCAAAATCCAGGGAAAAGGGGAAATATCCTGCCAACAATGCCTCTACGTGACGAGCTCTGCCTGCCCTTTCCAGTATGGAAAACCACTGTCTTAAACACTTTCCAGGTGTATAAATAATTCCAGCACGCCTGGTGAAGCTCAGAAAGCCTCAAACCTGCCTTTCCCCATCAGCTGGATCCCCTGTGGTTTATTTTATGTCACCACGTCACTTCTCTGTGGTTCCCTTTGTGCTGTCTGTATGTTCAATTTGTATTTTATATTATGAGGTTAATGTGTCTAAATGTTTTTGCATAACCAAAGATTCCTTTTTCACAGTTCCCCATGGAAAGGTTGTGCCAACACCTTCATTCTCAGGAGCCCTAGGAGAACTGCCATGGAGACACACTCACCGTCAGCATCGGCGTGGTCAGCAGCCCCCAGGCAAAGAACTCCAGGAAAATCACCACCACGGCGTGGTACACGCTGGGCTCCCCGATCCCCTGTCGCTGCAAAACAGAGCAAAGTCAAAAATCGTTCAGCAGCTTCGTCCTGCCTTTCAGAGCTCACACAGCTGAGCGGGACCTGAACCGCGAGAGAAGGCAGCGAGAGATACTGTTCTGAAACGCTGTTTCTGTTCACAGACAGCCTACGATGCCCAAATCCAACCCCAGCAGGACGGTGGAGGATTCCCTGTCCGGGCCCGCGGCGGTTTTGCGGGTCAGGAACGAGAGCGCACCGGGAAAGCGGCACAAACCCGGCAGGTGCAGCGCTCGTCCCTGGGATCGTTCAGGCTGCCACATCCGCCGGGTCCCTCGCGTCCGCACCCCGAGCCGGCAGGTGCAGCAGCGGGGCCCAGAGGGGCGGTTTGAGGAGTGCGGCCCGATGGGGACAGCCCGCACCGAGCACCGGACACCGGCACCGCCCGGGCCCCGCGCGGCCGCGCTCCCGCCAGCCCCGGCCCCCGCCATC
>VYZT01030049.1:16026-34764 GCA_013400735.1 Pomatostomus ruficeps | reverse complement strand
AAAAGCGCGTCCGCGCCCGCCCCGCCCGGGCTGCGGTGGCGGCGGCGGCTCCGCTCCAGGTGCGGCGGCTCCCGGCAACGTTCCGCTAGCGGCGGCGCCGGTCGGTCGGTCCGTCGGTCCAGACGTCGCGTCGCGTCTGCCCCGTCCCATCGCATCGCGCGGCGCCGCCGGGTCCCCGTCCCCCGGGTCCCCGACCCCCGCTCCGCGCGTTCGGTTCCTCCGCGCTCCTCCCCGGGCTGGCGGGTCCCCGTGTCCCTCGGCGCGGGCAGTTCCCTCCCGTCCTCGTCCCGTCCCCCCGGCCTGCCGGGTCCGGGTCTCTCGGTGCCGCTGATCGCTCCCGGGGCTTCCGGCTTGGTCCTGCCTGTGCCGGTGCCCGGCCCCCGGGGATCGCGTTGCCCCTCGGGTCTCTTCCAGCCGCGCACCCGGCAGCAACATGTGGCTCCTGGAGCGGCTGCGCGGGGTGGCGGAGAACGGCGGGTCCCGGGGCGCGGGGACAGAGGAGTCCTCGCGGGGCTCCCGCTACAGCAACGTCCTCACCCCCGACAAGATCCCCGACTTTTTCATCCCGCCCAAGCTGAGCGCGGCACCCGCCGAGGCTGAGGGCTCCGAGGTCCCCGCAGGGCCTGCTCTGGGTGCCTCAGTCTCAGAACAGGACCTGGCCGGGCGCAAACCCCCGCGCAGCCCCCGCCCGTCCAGCCGGTCCCGGTCCCGGACCCGGACCACCGGGCGGCACATCATCCAGATCGAGACCGCCGAGGACTGGACCGAGGGGAGCTGCGGCACCAACGTGGACCCGCAGGCACAGACGGCCATGTCGCTGCCCTACGTGCCCAAGGCGCAGACCTCCTATGGCTTCGCCACGCTGATGGAGAGCCCCCACACCCGGCGCAAGGAGTCACTCTTCCACAGCGAGCACAGCAGCCTCTGCCCCTCGCCCGTCACCTCGCCCAGCGCCCAGCGCAAGGCCAAGCTCAACGGCGAGAGCGGCCGCCGGACACCCGTTGACCTCGGCGCAGCCCTGATGCACCCCGGCCGCTACTTCAGCGGCGGCGAGAGCGACACGTGCTCCTCGGCCGAGTCCTCGCCCTTCGGCTCCCCGCTGCTCTCCCGCTCCGTCTCCTTGCTGAAGCTCTTCAGCCAGGAGAGCCAGTCCAAGGTCATCAAGCTGAAGCACTCGGTGGCCCGCAACAGCTCGCTGTCCACCGACGACAGCTCGGCTGACACCAGCCCCAGTGCCCAGCGCCGCGCCAGGAGCGCCCCGGCCGGGACGCAGCCTCCGACCGCGCTGCTGCCCCTGGACCTGCCCCCGGGCCGGGACCGGGAGCACAGCCTGCGGCTGAGCCGGGGCGGGAGCCTGCGCCTGGCTGCCGAGTACGACCCCTCCAACGCCCGCCTGCGTGTGCGCCTCGTCTCCGCCGAGGACCTCTACGATGCCCTGGTCGACCTGCGCAGCATCAACTGCTGCGTCTCGCTGTGCCTCAACCCTGGGAAGCTGCAGAAGCAGCGCAGCACCATTGTCAAGAACAGCCGCAACCCTGTCTTCAACGAGGACTTCTTCTTCGATGGGCTGGGCCCCGGCCACGTCAGGAAGATGTCCCTGAAGCTCAAGGTGGTCAACAAGGGCAGCAGCCTTAAGCGGGACACGCTGCTGGGGGAGAAGGAGCTGCCACTCACCGCCCTGCTGTCCTGCCTGTAGGTACCTGCTACCAGCCCCGGAGAGAGCCCTCCCACCTGCGGGGCCAGGGCGAGGCAGGGAGGCCGGCTCTGTCCCCCAGCCCTGCTGGAGGAGGGTTTGGAAGGGCCCCCTGAGGAGGGCCGGGGTTGTGGCAGAGCGTGGGTGTCCCCAGGGACGGTGCTGCTGTGGGGCTCTGCCAACACCCGCTGGCAGCCGCAGCATCTGCCCCTGCTCCCTCCCTGCTCCTGCCCCGGGGCTGCATCTCCTGGAGCCCAGCAGAAAGTGGGGATCCTCCAGCCCATTCCCCACCAGGAAGGATGGAAGCACCTGCTGGACTCTTCCCTCCCTGTGCCTGTGGTCTCCAGCTGCCGCCAAGCAGGTTGGAGGTGGGTAAATCTCTGTAGCGCACTTACGGCCACCTCTCAAAACCCCAGCTCCTGTGGTCAGATGACAGCTTTAATTTAAAAGATAAGTTTCTAGTCTTGGAAACTGCAAAGAAAATACTGCAGAGGTGACCCGAGAGCGGGCCAAGGGCGGTCACCCTGGGGGATGAGTCAGGTTTGTGGCTTTTGAGTCTTTCCTGAACTCCTCCCAGCCCTGCGGGGCTGCACAGGTGCACGAGCTGGCTTGGTCTGACACCTGCAGCCTCCCGGGCCACCCTCCCTGCCCACCCCAGCGCTGTCCCCCACTGCTGACACCCAGTGGGAAACTGCTCACGGAGCTTCGGGGGCTTCGGGTTTGCCCAAATCCAGGAGGCTGCCTGTGCCTTTCCCCTGCCCACGGGAGGGAGATGCCAGGGGCTGGCACCCCTCACCCTGGGCACACGGATGGTCCCATGCAGTGTCCCAGTGGACGTGCTTGCTGACAAAAGCTGAGGTGACAGGAGTAGCACTCCCTGAGTGCTGGGGCTATCCCAGGTGAGGCTGGGCAGGGGGATAGGCTGAGGCTGCACAGCCCTCCTCCCTCCCTTGCCTGTGAGGGCTCAGGATCTTTGAAGCGGCTGCACCCACTGGGCAGGAGAGATGTGTCCTGTGGGGCCACCAAGCTCCTGTGCCCAGCGGGATCTGGCTGCCCGAAGTGACTGGCATGGCTCTCAGTTTCCCTTTGGGGAGAGAGTGAGGTGCTCCCAGCCCTTCCCATCCCACCCTGGCACCCCGGCAGGCTGGCTGGGGACAGCGGGAGCGGGGAGGCTGCCGGCTGGGGCACTCCTGCAGGTGGATAAAACACGCTGCGCTGTTGTTTGGTGTGGTGTCACCCATTGTGTCGGGCTCTGCATGTTTCTGTGCAGGGAGCAGGATTTGCAGCGCTCCCGTCCCCGCCTGTCGCAGCACGCGTGGACACACACGCACACGTGTCCCCTCTGTGTTAACCTCTGTGGTGGCAGTGGATGTTCCTTCCTTGTCCTTTTGCAGCAGATGGCAGATCTCAGTGTTGGCTATTTATATCCGGGGCTGATCTTTCGCAGCGTTTTACTTCTGTCTGTAAATATGTTTCAGGTACTCAAGGCATCGTTCTGATCGCGCCGTGTTTGCATGTCGGGGGGATTCGGGGTGATCGTGGCTGTTTGTCGAGCTTGTGGTTGAAAACAAACCATGCAGGACATGAGGAGCTGATGTGTCCATCCTTCACAGGGGGGTTCCCACCTGAGGCTTCCCCGCGCTCCCCCAGGAGCCAACACGAGGGATGGTCCTCGGCCCCCAAGTGCCCAGGCTCATCCTGGGGGCAGAGGGGGGCTCTGGGGATGGGGGATTGGGAGAGACACCACATCCCTGGGTGTGGGGTGAACATCCTGCCCCTGAGCAGGTCCCAGGCAGGAAGGGGATCCTGCCCAGCTGGCTGCTGCCTGACACCCTCTGCACACCCCACCAGCACCCTGAGCTCCCTGGGGTGCTGCGCCTGCCAGGGGCTGGAGGGAGCCGGTTGCTGCTGGGGCAGGGGGGGACGGGCTGCAAGAGGAGGGGGAACGGGAGCTGGGACAGAGACTTCGATGCTCTGAGAGGTTTGAGGGGTGACACATCCCCCACAGCAGAACCGAGTGCCTTTGGGTTTGGGGGAGGAGGATGCTGAGAGCAGAACCCCAGGCTGCTCCTTGGGTTGGGACTGACCCCAGAGGGACACCCAAGGGCCTGGGGGCTCCTGTCCTGCCCCACCCCAGCCTGTCCCGGGGCTGTCCCGCTGCAGTCGGGTGTGTGGCCGTGCAGTGAGCCCCGGGATGAGCCGCGGGGAGCCCTGCTCTGCTCTGGGCTGGTGGTGTGGGAGCCGGGGCTGTTGCTTGGATGGGTCTCTCCGCTGCTGGAGCTATTTTCTATTGTTCCTGCTTTGATATTTCGTGGCTGGATTTAATGATGTATTTTTGGAGTGAAACATATATTAATACCTGAATGGAATGTTTGTTTACAGATGATTTCCTCTTTTTAGTGCAATAAAGTAATTTCTAAAACAGATGCAGGTGTGGCCCTGGCTCCTGCTTTCCCCAGGATATTTCCCAGTATTATTCTTGACGACTCCCTCTGCGGGGGAGCAGAGCTGGAACCTCAGCACTGTCCGGACACGGGGCAGCACTGCTCTTCTGGGTGCTGCTCCCCTTTCCAAACAGCCTCCCAGGGGCTCAAGGTGCTTCTGCATCTCTTCCCTGGTGCTGCCCGCCAGCCATGGGGTGAGGAGGGAGTGAATCTCCTGGGGAGAGGTGGGTACATGGGGACAGGTGCTGTTCCTGCTCAAGGGGGGACCCAGGGCTGTGCTGAGCCAGCTCACAGACAGGGCTGTGGTGAGGGAGAGCCCCTTCCCACCCTCTGTGGGTGTCCTTCCTCCTCCTCGCCTGCTCCTCCAGCCTGACCCCTGCAGTCCTTCTCAGCACTGGTGACGAAGAAAACAGTGATGGGTTTGTTCTCCCCACTCCCCAGTCCCCCCCTGCCCAGCTGTCATCATTCAGGTTGCTTTCTTTTCTCCCCACCTGCCTCTTCCAAATCTGTTTCTAGCCAGATGCTGCTGAAGAAAAGAGGAGTGTTTGCCTGTTACCGAAATGCCATTTTTCTAATTTCCACAATTCTGATAATTTGTCATTTTTGGTAGCTATAGAGGCTGGGTGGGAACAGATCTGTTCTCTCACCTCTGGCCCCCACAGGGGTGGTGAAAGCAGCTTGGTAGGTGCTAATAATTTAAGTCGTGCTTTTTCTAGAAGTCCAAAGCTGCAGCAGTTAGTAACAAAATGACGTTGATTAAGTTAGTCTGAACCAGAGTGGATGGGGTCAGCATGAGCACACGAAAATCCCTGGAAAGCGTTCAACATTCAAAGCGCTGGAAGCAGCCAGAGGGGTGGAGAGGGGTACCTTGTGGGGGAAGATTTAACTCTGAATTCATAATTGAGTCACCGTGGGAAGGAAATGCGTCTGCCTGGCTGGACCTGGGAGGGCTTGGTCATGCTGAGAGGAGCGCCTGGACCGGGAGCTGCTGCGGGGGAGGAGGGTGATGCATCCCCACTCCCCAGCACAGACCCTCGGGCCAGGGAATGCCCAGGTAAAGCGCAGCCAGGTGAGATTCCGAGCCCGAGGGCGGCTCTGCCCGTCGCTGTGCACACCAGGTGATGTCTGAGCCCGGGGAGATGTCCCCTGCACTGGGATCCCTCTGGCCGGGGGTCCCGAGGCTGCTGCAGCTGGGGTGCACATTTGGGTGGCCCAATCAGTGCAGGGAACTGAGGCAGAGCAGGGGACGTTGGATGCGGAGGAGCCACATCCGGAGTGGGGCTCACCTGGGCGAGAGGCACACACAGGCCTCGGCTATTTTTAGCTCTGTGTTCCCGCAGAGCGAGGACTCAACTTCTGAGAAAATTGCCTGGAGCTCATTTAGCCACGGCACGATGGCTGGCGAGGGAGGGAGAGGGCAAATGAGGGGTTCGGTCTCATCCAGGGCGTTGAGGCTCCCGGGAGGGTTCTGCAGCGAGGACGCCAGCAGAGCTGTCCCTGCTGGGGGTCACCCTGTCCCTGCCCCGTCCCCAGCCAGGCTGGGGGTCCCAGCGCCGAGTGCTGGCCTTGGCACGGCTCAGGGGTCCTCGGCAGTTTTGGCTGAGCAGGGCTGACAGGGCTGCTTCTCCTCTCTGGGTTTTTGGGTGCTGTTTGGGCTGGAGGAGCCTCGTGTGCTCCCTCGGGCAGCCCCAGCCCAGCCATTTCCCTCCCCCCACGCCCAACTCCGGCTGCCGTTTTACCGTTTCGGTCAGAAAAGCATCTTCCCGTTGCCTGGCAACGCTCGGCCGGTGGCGGGGGGGCTCCACGCGGGGAAGGGGGTGGCCCTGCGGGTCCTGCGCCGGAGCCAGCCGGGTGCCCGTGGCGACTCGGCCACCCGGTTCTGGACTCCCGGGCCGGGCCGGCTGGTGAGGGACCGGGCGTGCGGGGAGGGTGCGGGGAAGCGGCGGACGCGGTCCGGGCAGTGCCGGCTGCAGGGAGCATCGGCCTTACCCGGCACCGCGCTCCAGCGCTTTATTGCAAGCATTTGTCTTCCATGGCAGCGTGTCAGCCTTAAAGGCGAGAGGAGAGACTCCCACTGTTACTGGGAGGAAAACAGAACTTAATTGAATCCCACAGTCGCTTGTAGTCACATCAGGCGAGAGAATCACATCAGTGGAGAGTGACCCCTCTGCCTTTCCCCCCAGGCATCCAGCAGTCTGTGCTCCTCCAGGGGACACTGAAACCCCCGGGCTGGGGTCCTGGGAGCCCTCGGGGAGCAGAGATGACCTCCAGCTCCTTGTCAGCCCGATGGCACTTGACACTCTGCTGAAATCCAGCACCGTGGCAGCAGCTGCCGGGGTGTACCTGGGGCGGGCAGCGCTGCCCAGCACTGTCACACCTGGCACACACTCCCTCTGTTCTGCTTTTCCATTTGCACTTTGCTCTCCTGCTTTGAGGCTGGCAATCCATAGATCAGATCTTGCCTCCATAGCCAGGAAAAGGCAACCAGCGGATGGGAAGTGCTGCTTCAGATCCCCCTCTCCATTAATTCAAGCCCCTGGTCCAGCCTTGACTCGAGGCTGGGGCCAGGATGGATGTACAGAACATGAGGAACTGCAGTGGGAGAGTGCGGGGAGCATGCAAGGATGGATGATGGTGAGAGCAGCGGCTGCTTTTCAGGCTGGAGGGTCTTTCCTGCCTCTCCTCACCCTTTCCAGTGACCTGCTCCTCTCTAGCTGCGTGGTGGACTTCGAAATGCTGCCTCTTAAACGTTCGCAAAATTCCTGAAGCATCAAGAAGGCCCAGGTGGGAGGGGGGGAAATGGCATAAATAAGCAGACAGGAGGATTTGTTAAGCGCCAGCAGCTGCTGGCAAACACTTCAATATCAATGCAGCCGGGTGCCGATCGATACGGCTGTTGGGGCCATGGGCTGGTAACATTGTAGGGGGCTGTGGCTGAGCCCAGGGTGGCTGTGGGGCACAAGGGCCATGCTGTGGTGGAGGGAACTTGGCTGGACCCAGCAGGGCAGGGCTGGGAGATGTTCCAGGTGCAGACCCCTCCTTCTGCCCCTGCTTCCCACCCAGACCTCACCTCTCGGGTGAGGGGACGGGTCCATCTCCATCCCCGCGGCGCTTTTGGGCTGTCCTGACCCCCCTGCCCGTGCCGAGGCCATTCGGGTGGGTGGGCTGCGGCGGGAGCGGGGCTCCAGCCCGGCGTGGGACCGCGTCTGCCTGGCGGAGGCACAGGCGGACACGCCGTGGGAGCCGGGCTGGCATTGCCATGGCAATGGAGATAACAACGGCAGCTGCCAGGCGGAGAGCAGGAAGGGCAGGGAGCTCCGGCAATGCCGCGGCCACACTCACCCGTGCCAGGGCGACACCGGGATCCCAGCTCAGGGACCGTCCTGTGACATCCCCTGTCCGAGCCTTGTCATGGTCTGGACAGCAGCGAGCACTGCGGTGAAGCCGTTGGCACTTTTCACACCTGCGGCAGAGCCAGAGGTTGCACTGAGAAATACAAGAAAATATAGATTCAAACCCTCCAGCCTCTCCACTGCCAGGTTATAATTAATTCCCATTTGCACTTCCGTCCAATTTCCCTCACACGGCTCCTGACCCAGACCAATTGTCGTGTGAGGTTTCTGTAATTGCTAATCTTATCAGGCACATCGGTGTGAAGTGAGAACACCGCAATTAGCACGGGCAGGAGCCACAGGTGAGCGGCTGCTCGGCGAGTGTTTGTTTCACCTGTGCCAGGGGAGGATGTGTGCTGGCTCCAGCGCCTGCCGGGGCTGTCCCTTGCCCAGTCTGGGTAGGATGGGATCCCCAAGGTGACCGAGGCCACAGCAGCGCCCAAGCCACCGAGCACCAGGAGCTCCACAATCAGCACAGTCCTGCTGGCAGCCTCTGCCGGGGCGGGGGCTCACATTCCCAGCCCCACATCACCATGGTGCTGCAAGGACGCTGGCAAAGAGTCCTTAAAGAGCCCCAAAGCCTCGCAGCGGGCTCAGACAAACAAGGTACAAACCCGCAAGAGATCCCGCTCCGCGCTGCCGGTTGGGAACTGACGCGCTTTTTTGCGGACAATCTGTTCCCTCCCACTGCCGCTGGCTACCTGCCCACCCCATCTCCCGGCAGAGGCGTCGGGTGGCGAGAGCGGCTCTGGCCACCGGGACAGCTCCATGGAAGCCCCCAAGTGCCACGGGGCCAGGCTGGGCTGAGCGGGCCGTGCTGGCAGAGCCCGGGGCCGGCCATGGCTGCAGAGCAGCAGCCGGGAGCAGCGAGCAGCCGTTCACCCTCCCAGATATTCCTCCAGATCAGGCAGGTGACCTTCAGGTGGGACACACGGGGCTCACAGGCTTGTCTGGAAGCGGCCAAACGCGCCGTGGTTTTGCCCAGCGTGGGGAGGCTGCGGGTGCCTCGGGCACCACTGTCACCAAACATCCCCGAGGCGCAAGGGAGGGGGCTCAGACAGCCCCGAGCTGCGCTCCTGGGCGCCAGGAGAGCATCGCAGCGCCGGCTGCCCCGCCGATGGCACACGGCAGGGGGTGGCAGGGTCCCCACCCTCGCCGCAGCTGTGGCGTCCGTGGGGTGGTGCTGCACGGGCGCCTCCGAAACCTCTCGCTTCGCCACCCCCAGCCGTCTGTCGCTGCTGACACTCACCGACAGGAATAAACTCCAACACCTACCATATGCTTTGCTACTTCTGCTGCCCGCGCTCACTTGTTACTATCTATTTTCAAAGCCGGGGCTACCTCTGCGTGGGGCGGCTGTTGGGCCAGGCCCCAGCAGTGGGGAGACAGGCTGCCATGGGGTGCTGGTGTTTCTGGCACAGATGAGTGCAGGGGATCTCGCTCTGGTGGGCTCAGCCCTGCTCCGTGGGCGATTCCTACTCTTCAGCACATCCCACGTGGGCACCAGCTCTGGTGCTCGGCTGAGCCAGCTGCTGTGGCAGTGATTTGGGTGCTGGTGGAGCTGACTGGTGCTGTCCTGCCCTGCCAAGGGGCTCAGCACGCTGGTGGTGTGACCCTTCCACAGCAGCACCCAGCCCTGCCATGCTGTGTCCAGGCACTGCCCAGTGGCTCACCGGGCACTGTCACGCCTCGCCCGGCACCAACAATGCACCTGCTGGGGCGGTGCCCCAAGCCCGTGTCCTGGGCTCCATCCAGCCCCGAGCTGGTTGTGGCCCCCAGAACCACTTGTGCCTGGCCGGGAGCAGGACATCAGTGGCCAGACTGTTCCCTGAGCTGTTCCCTGGCACAGGGACATGAGCCAGCAGGTTCTGGGCATGGGAGCTGCATCCTCAGGACTGTCCCCGAGAAAAACCACAGGGAAGGGTGCAGTGAGCAGCGGTCAGCGTGTCCCCCTGGCCCTGGGGACTGGAGCATCCTGTGCAGGGATGGGCACAGCCATCCCCAGGCAGGAGGGAGATTTAATTTTGGTGTAGAAGCTCCATGAGCAGTGTCTCTTCCCCCCTCTGAGCTGCTCCGTGTGTTTACGACTCTCACAGCCAGGAAAATTCATCTTGCTTCAAGTGTGGATGCATCTCGGCTCATCCTCCAGGTGCCAGAGCTGGTGATGCTGTCTGTAAACGACAGGAAGATCTTTACAGCGGAGCTCGGCTGGGCTCAGCCTGCGCCTGTCCTGCCTCCTGGCGCTGTCACCGCTCCCCGGAGCCGCGCAGGGGACAGGCGGGTGTGCGTGAGCAGAGCCCAGCGACGGCTGCCGGCTTCCCCGGGGCATCCCGCGTCCCGCTCCGAGTTTTAATTGCACCATGCCGCTTTGATTCCTGGCTTTAATTGCAGCCTAACGAGGCTCGGGCAGCAGGAGAGGAAAACATCAAGCTTAAAGGGAAACAAATCGGGAGAGAAAAGAACATTTACTGGTGACTAATAGGTCCGTGGCTCGGCGTGTGTGTTTGCCTGCCACAGTGCGGGACGTTGCCAGGAGGAGGAGAGGGGATTTCTTCCTACTTGGCAAGCCGAGCCGCGCAGTGCAGCGCAGGGAGAGAGGATTTTTCCTGGGCCTTTGCCGCTTCTATGTTATTTTTAACGCCCATTGCACGAAAGCTGAAACCCACCCTGAGCTGCGGGTAAACAGAGAGGATTTTGCCTGCTTTCACAGGCAGGGTCGGGGCTAAACAATCCTCCGATGGTGACAGATGGGCACGTTCACACACTGCACTGGTGGCACCAGAGGAGATTGAGATCGATTTGGTGAGAGGGAAGGATGAGAGTTTCTGGTGCTGGCACCCAGAGCCCCGGAGCAGCCACCGCCCTCACCGAGTGTCACCTCGCCTGGTGAGGATGGGGATGGATGGAGAGATTGTGGTGCTGGAGTCCCTGGACATGACTCCAATTCCCTGGGAGGACTGTAGGACCTCTGTCCGGGACTCCCTGGGCTTTCCTTGTGCACAGGGCCCGGCAGTGGGGCACTGACCCAGTGACCCCAAGAGCTCCTCGGGGGTGGCCAGGTCCCTTCATGGGCTGGGGAAGCTTTGCTGTCCTGGCGAGGGACAATCCCACAGTTGGATGGGGCAGGGGAGTGAGGATGGGGATAGGAACAGGGATATGGGGATGGGGACATAGATGAGGACATGTCAGCATATCTCAGTGTGGTTCCACTCTGCTCAGCCCCATCCTGCTCCTCAGCCTCTGGGGTGGCCCCACAGACATTTGTGTGGCTCCAGCAGGGCTGCCTGGGCTGTTCCCCCCACACCAGCCAGAGCTGGGATCTCATTAGCGAGCTCTTGGACTTTGAGCATCTTGGAAAACAGCGCTTGCTAATAAGAGAAAAAGAATGACAGCAAATAAGCCCAGCCACGGGAACATGGCCTTTTCATCCAGCATTTTTTATTCCCCCACATTCTCCCCCCTTCCCTTCTTCGCCAATGGATTGAAGCCACTGTAATAAAATTATTAAATATAAAAAAAAAAAAGCTGTAGCCCCCACCTCGATGCGGCAACCATGGAAACTGGATCAAGGGGACACCTGTACATTTCCATTCCGGGCTCCTGCTTGCTCAATATACAGAGGAGCACTAATTAAAACCCCAGTGAGAATGGCAGGCAGAGGGAAGGAGCCAGCCCTGGCAGGGGGCTGTGTGGCTGGGAGGTGCTGCTGGTGCAGGGATGGGCCCTGCCAGGTGTCCAGTGAGCCTTAAAAACCACCTGATGCTTCCAGCTCCCTCCAGGCCCTGGATGTGGAGCAGGTGCTCACTGGACCCCAAACACTGTGCTAACAAAGTGACCCCAGCCCTGATGGAGCCCTGGGTGCCAAGGAGCCCTGGGGACCCCATCCCAACCCTGGGGATGATGCTCAACAGTGCAGGGCAGAGCAGAGCCTCGGTGATTTTATGTTTTTAACCATTTCAGCGGGAGGAAGCTCCCTGATCTGGCACATGAGCACCCAGGAGGAAAAGGCCGTGTTTAACCTGCAGGTTTATTTTTACTGACAGCAAATGGCAGCGCCTGGAACATTCCCCTCTTTGGAGTTAATTTTTACTGAAGCTCAGTTTTAGTCATTGTTGTCTAAATCTGACTCCTCCACATTTATCCCATGGAAAAGCTCCTGCAGCTCAGCCCCCAGGATTTCAGTGGCCCCAGGGCTGGTGCCCAATGCCCCATCCTGCCAGCCCACAGGAGTGATGGATGGGGAAAGCTTTTCCGTTCATCAGAGCAGGCGTCAGACCGTCCTCTTCCTGCCTGCCAGAGGTGAGCAGAGAGCTGAAACTCTCTGATTGCCGACGGATGGTCTCAAATCAGTCCCCGAGAGTCCTTCCCAGCCAGAGCTAAAAGCGGGGCTGGCTCCTGCTGCGTGGCCATCAGCCCCAGGGGCTCACGCTGGACGATGGCTGGGGCTGGAGCGAGGGCGCTCTGGTCACTCTGCCGGGCTATTTTCCCAGCAGGCTGCTCATTTTCTCTGGCCGAGCCGTGGAGATGACAGGGTGTGCTGAGCAGGTGAGGATCCTCCTCCTCGGCCCTCTCCACCTCTCAGGACATCCTGGTCTGGCACAGGAACACCCGTGCAGGGGGTTTGTGCTGTCCCAATTCCACAGCCGGGCTCTGGCTCCACAGACACCGCCGAAGGCACCGCGCCGGCCGGACCAGCAGCTCCCACCAAACCATTGTCCCGTGGGGCTCCGCCGAAGAGGCTCGACTTGGGCAGAGAGCGCAGGCATGCAGCTCAACTTTGGGGAGAAGAAAATTCCTCGTTTCCATGGGAACCGGAGGAGGAAAGTTTCTGGGGCTGCGGTTGGGATTTAGCCAGCCAGGCGAGGCAGCGGGACCCCGAGCCAGCCGTCTCCCCGCTCTGCTCCCGGGGAAAGGCTGCGTCCAGCTGCCAGCCCCGCTGCCTGTGCCCCCACAGCTGCCCCCTGAGATGAGGGGGGCGCCGGGACTCCTCGCCCTCCCCTTCGGAGCTGTGTCAGATGTGATCTGACATTTAGCTCTCAGCTCAGCGTGGAGATGCAGAGATAACTCTAATCTGCTTTTCTCCTCCTCACGCTCTCCCTGGAGGCAAAAGCTGCTGCTGGGAGAGCAGGGGGGCTCAGGCAGCTCGGCACAACAGCACCGCAGCGCTGTGCTGGGGTCTGGAGGATGCCGAAGATGCGGAGGTGTCCCAGCAGCACCACGCCCTCCTCACCCATCTCCTCCCGTCAGGCAGCGGCAGCTGGGAGGACCAGAATGCCAGGGGCTGCAGCTCCCTGAGGATGTCCCAAAGGCTGCAAGGACAGAGGCACGGCCGCACCCTGGGCATGGCCAGCAGCCCGCAAGTCCGGGTGGCTGTGGCCCCTGCCACCCTGCCCACTGGCCCTGTCACACCACCTCACCCCGTCACCCGTCTGCAGCTGGGTGTCAGAGCCACCCTGGCCTGTGCCTCCCTTTCCTGGTGTCTCAGCTCCAATTAGCGAGGCCCCCATTAATTTTTTCCACTTAGAAGCTCACGTCAGTGTCAAGCCGACAGCGGGAGCAGCGGGAGGGAGCCGGGGCGGAGGGGAGACGGGGTGTTGGGATCAACCCGGTAATGAGGCACACAGGGGGCTGAGCCTGGCCCCACAGCTGCCCCGGGGTGGGAAGGAGCCCCCAAAGAGCAAAATCGTCTCAGCAACCCTCCCTGGGCTGTCGGGTCCCGTGGTCCAAGTCACAGCCCAGGTTTGGCATTTCAGGGGCTCCTGCAGCTGCAGGCAGAGGCTGATGCACGAACCCACAGCAAGGGCCAACCCTCACCACTCGGCCTCTACCCGGGGCAGCACCACCCTCCCCCTGCTGCGGGTCCCGTGGGTGAAGCCAGCACAACCGAGACCCCCGAGACACCCCCCAGCCCTTGGAGACTGCCTGGAGCAGGGGGTTAATGATGCATTCAGATAGAGCTGACCTTTCCACCTTTCCACCTTTCGCTTCACCTGTGACTCCCTTTTCCCTGCCATTATCTGCATGGATGCCTGTGGATTTCATTTCCATATTCATGGCGTTTTAATGACCCTGTAATATCTTTATGTTCTGCAATTAAATGTGAAATATCTTTTTTTTTCCCCTTCTGCAGATTAGCATCTGCAAAGGATCATTTGTGGCATTTGAGCAGAGGAAGGGAAGCCTGTTCAGGGGGGAGATGGGGTTAATTAAACTTCAGAGCACAGCAGGCTCCACTGCCAAATATCCTTCTTCCAGTGGGACAAGCGAGGGTGAGGAGGGAGCAGCTCTGGACTGCTTTGCAGTCAGATGGCTGGGCCGCCCCTGGGGCAGCTCCTGTGGGTGTTGGAGTGACTTTAAGTTGTGCAAGCACACACAAGGCACACGTGCACACGTGTCCACGCACATGGCTCCAAACCTGCACCGAGATCCCTGTCAGGGGCTGCAAACCAGGACTGAACTGCTCTGTGTCACCCCAGTGCGGGCAGGGCCCGGTGCCGCTGGGACAGCCAGGCTGTCATCAGAGCCCTGGTGAGGCCATTAGAGCTCCTATCGCTCCATCTCCATCCCCGAGGCTAATGGACATCTCTGCCGCTGCACCACCCCCTCCCTGGGACGGTAATTGGGTTTCAGCCCTGCAAGATGGATGGGGCTGCGCTGAGAGCGGAGCAGGGAAGAGCAGGAGGGGCAGAGGCAGCTCTGAGTAGGACAGAACCCCCTTGCCCTCCATCCACCTCCTGCCCCTCTGCTCGGCCACCAGCCCCAGACCTTGTCCGAGGCACCTCTCATGGCCTCGCAGGGTGGCTGGGGACAGCCAGGTCCTAACAGCCTGCAGGACCCCAGGGGAGCAGAGCTGGAGTGGTGTCCAGGGGGTCTCAGCTCCTCCCTGATGGGACATGGTGACCACAGGCAGCCCCAGCACGCTCCGTGCCTCCCACACAATCCCCCCCTCCTTCTCCCCTGGTCCTTTTGAAGCTGCAGCTGTTAACAAGATGTTTGTGAGTGTGAGGCCCAGGAGTGGCGTGTTTGGCGCATTGAATAAAGATGGGGACGAAAAATGCCTTCTCCTGTGGCTGTTTGATGTGAAGGGCAGCACTGAATTCATTAGGAATGCTGCCAGGCACTGCCAGAGCCTCTGTCAGCGTCCAGGCAGTCAGAGCAACCCAGGCCAGTGCTCTGTGAAGGTGCCACCCCCAGCAGTGGCACATGCAGGCACACAGTCACACTCTGGCCATGTCAAAGAACCTGGGTGTGCACAGGGATGGAAAGGATGGCATCATCTCCATTCCAGGTGCTGGAAAAGAGGGCATCATCCCCATTCCAGGTGCCATCCAAGCCCACACATCCCTCCAAACCCTGCTGCCACAGGGTTGCAGCTGTGGTGGACATGGTGCCTGCACAATCCCACCTTTGTCCACCCCACAGTGCTCCCACCCCTCCTGGGTGACCCAGGGGAAGAGGGGGACTGGGTGCAAGCTCCATGTCAGGACACAGGGACGCAGGATGCAAAGAAGGGTGTGGGATGGCCAGGCTGCTCCCTCCCAGTCCCCTCTCCCGCCGCCTCCCGCTGCTCCAGAAGGATGCAGCGTTTTATCATCAGCCTGTGAGGCTGACAGGCACCAGAATTAATGAGTTCCTCATCAGTGCTCCCTCATTTAGCTCCCTCCCTCGGGGTTACACACGCACAGCCCCCAGGCAGCAGGAGGGAGGGGGGGATGTTTGCAGGGGTGAGTGTTTGGGACACGTGCACAGGTAAACAAACACACCTGTGTGCCCGGCCGAGGGCTGGTGGGGACAGGCCCAAGGCTGGAGAGGGTCAGGCTGCCCAGCCAGGTGGATGAGGAGTTCCTGGGATGCCCTGAGCTATGGTGACATGGGGACCCTGCCCTGGCACAGGGACATGGGGACCCAAGCCCAGGCACGGCTGGCCTCCATACATCCCTCATCAAGCATCTGCTATTAATTACTGGCACCAGCAAGAAACACTTGCCCTCAGCACATATTTCAAATGCAGGAGCTTCACCAGCTGCAGGATGGATCCCACGGAAGCCAAGGAGCTGGGGGGGAACAGCAGGTCAGGGGGACACTGCACCGTGTGCCAGCGAGCAGCTGTTGTGTCCCCTGGCAGCAGAGGCTTTGTGTGGCTTTGCTGTCCCCTGGGCTGTACCTCTGGCTGTCACCACACAGCAGAGCAAGCGAGGGAAGAGACGTTCCTGTTCTGTCGGCGCTGGCCTTTTCGGAACGTTGACATCCTGAAAGGATTGGCCATCCCAGGGGTGGTTTGTCTGGCAGCTGTGCCGGCGCAAAGGCGGCGAAACTGCAAACCCTCGGCGTGCCTGCTTAAACTGCTGTCAAACCACATCTTCCTCCCTGTACCCTGCGGTGCCAGCTGGGATTCCAGCACACGGGATGGCAGCCTGGGCGTTATCTGACTTGCAGGACCCATCCTGAGTGTGCAAGCCCCCACCTGCACTGAGTTTACATCTGTAGATGTTGCACCCATTTTTGTGAACCCTGCAGAGACCATGTTTTGATAAGTATTTTGATTGTAAATAAATTGCTAATGTGGGTTGTGACTACTTGAAGTGGAAGGAGGAAGGGAGTGAGACAGGCTGGGAGGAGAACAGGACAAGAATAGCCGTGATGCTCACCTTGACCCAGCCATCCCATCACCTGTCCCTTCTGCCTCAGAAAACCTGGAAAAGGCCCCTGGAAGCTGTGTTGGGCAGCTGGCAGCCACGGCGGGTCCTGAGACACCGGCACAGTTCAGAAGTGTAAACACTCGTCTGAAAGCCTACACGGGTGCGGTGTTTGCGAGTAGCAGAGCTCCATCTAGCATTGGTGAGAACTGATGCTTCTCTGAAGCCTAATTCACAGCTGCTTTTGTTAAGCCTGGGAGCTGTTCTGTCTGTCAGCAGCCTCAAACGACCGGAAACCCAGAGTTTTTTATAGTCCGAGCATGTCTGTGCCCTCCTCGGCACCGAGCCCATCGAGCAGGACACAGCCCCACACAACCCCCCCCCTCCCCACGCAGGGGTCAATCCTTTACCAATACTGACACAAATTTTTTTTTCCTCTCAACACTGCTTTTTTAACACATGTAAACTTCTTTCTTATCTACAATCCGTTGTGGCTAGACACCCCAGGGCTGAGCTGCATCAAATGAAAAGGGTTTGCTGTTTGTCACAGGGCTGCAAAGCTTTTCCAAGAAGCTGAACTGCTTAACAGGCAGGGCACAGGTGGAGGAGAGAAAGGAGGGCAGGATGTAGGGCCACCCTGGTTTTGCAGGCAGATCAACCCCGGATTCAGCCAAAGCCACTTCACCTTTCTGTGATTTGCTGTCTTTGTCCACAGAGCAGCGATTGTACAAGAGCTGCTGTCGGAGTGTCCTGACTAATCACTCGCAAACACCTGGTGACCTGAACCACTCGATATTGCAATGCCCTTCAGGGGTTTTTGTAATGCTTTTGAAAATCTCAGAATACTGAATGTCAGGTACTGAAGTCTCTGATTTAGGGTGCTGGTGTAGGGCTGCCTTTGGGATGGGTGTTGTGCTGCCTTCACAGCCTGGCCGAGCTGCAGGATGTGTTGCCTGGTCATTCTGAGGACAGAAATCAATGTCCTGGGCAATGGAAGTGTCTCCTGAGAGGTGTTCCACTGCTCCCTCAGGGAAGTGCAGCTGCTCGAAGAGACTCAGCCTGGCAGTTGTCACTGCAAACACTAAATGGAGCAGCAGAAGGTGGCAGGGGCACTGCTCCAGGACAGACCCTCAATAACGAGTGGAGCTCTCCCCAGACCTTAACTCAAAACCGCAGGTCTTGAGCCAAATCTCAGGCCTTAACTCAAAACCCCCACCCTTCTGCTTTTTGTGGTGACAGAACACCCAGACGCACTGCTGGGTGCCAGGCAGAAAGCAGCAGTTTTTGCAGACGTTTTCTCTGAAGCTGGAGACGAGGTTACTCTTTTTGTTGAACAAACAGCATCTGCAAACTGTTAGTCCTTTGAGCAGAGCCAGACAGCTCGGAGCAAGGGAACAAAGGGCTGGTGAAGTGCTCTGGTTCTCAGCTCGAGGGCCACCACCACTTCAGAAGCACTTGATAACACTTTGCTTCCTGAGCTCAGAAGCATGAGTGAGCACAGAGCCAACTGCTGGGGTGGAGAGGCTGCTCCCAGAGACTGAGCACGAGGTCTCCGTGGCCACAGCCAGAGGCAGATCCGGGCACAGGCACCGGCGCGAGCTGGACGATGACCCACGGGACCTATCAGCTGGTGAGATCTGGTGGCAAATGTCCCTGTGCACCCCACCACTGCTCACCCCGAGGGAAGGGTTGCCCTGGTGGCCCAGCCAGGTGTCCTTGAGGGGTTGGGGGGTCCCTGAGGGGCCAGGGTGATGGAGGGGAGCCTGGCAGGGCCGTTCGCTGCAGGAATCCCTGGAGATGGGTTCCTTCATTGTGCTGGAGGATTGTTCCCTGGAAGGCTATGGTCATCAGTTAAACAGCTGTAAAGACCCATCAGGCAGCTTCCACAAGTGCATCTCTGGGGTTCTTGAAGCACAGTCATGGGGAGGAACGATGAGACAGCATCTACACCCCAGTCCTTGAGAGGCACAGACCACCCCTGGCCTCCAACCCTTATCTCCCTCTTCTGTGGACTCTAAATGAGATGCAGTGACTTTTTATCAATGGACTGCTCAGTGAGGATCCCTGAAGGTGTTTCCTGGAGATTCAAGCTTTGTGATCCATGAAGAAGGCTGAGGTGAGCACGGTTTTTCCTCTGACCTGTATGGCCCCCGGTGTGTCCCTGTGGCCTGGAGGAGCTGGGGACCGTCCCGGGGCTTTTACACCTGCGTGCCCCGGCCGGCGGCCCGAGGGACCCGGCACAGAGACACGGGACTGGACCCCGCGCTGCCCGGGCCGCTGCACTTCGGGGATTTATTTCCTTGCGGGGCTCTGCGGGGCTGGAGCCGCGCGGCCTCACAGCGGCGGTCCCGGGGCGGCTCCGGCAGCGAGCAAACGGCCCGGCCGGTGCTTGGGGAGCGATGGTGCGGGCACCGACAGCCTCCACTCCCATCCCTCCGTACCACTCCCCGGGGATGCTTCCAGGCGGTACCGGCAGGGTAGGACAAGACGCCACCCGAGCTCCGCCTCCGGACCCGCACCGGCCCCGGCCCCGGCCCCGCACCGACTCCGGGACCCGAACCGCGGCCCCTCAG
>VYZT01030049.1:0-15849 GCA_013400735.1 Pomatostomus ruficeps | reverse complement strand
GGCCGGGCTGGGGGCACCGAGCGGGACGGGCAGGGGAAGGGGCGCCTGGGCGGGACCCGGCGGGAGAGCCCGGGCGGGCGGTGGCGGCGCCCGGCCTGACCCGCGGCAGAGGGGCCCGGAGAGGAGCGGGAAGGGGCTGCGGGCCCGCGGGGTGGAGAGGGCGGGCGGAAAGGCCCGGGAGCAGAGCGGGCTGGGAGCCCCGGGGCTACGGCCCAGCAGAGCCCGGCAGCGGTGTGGGGTCGCTGGAGCCGGGGTCAGGGGTGTGGAGCTGCTGGAAGGGGCTCGCAGAGGTTGGAGGTGAGAGGCGGCCTGAGCAGTGGGAGAGCCCCGAGGTCAGGATCTATGGAATGGCAGAGGACTGGGGAATATGTTGGAAATAGTTGGTCTGGGTGGCCAGGATGGTTCTCACCACCTTGCCTCGGGGCCACAAGGTGAGAGGGGCCGGGTGGGGACTCCCTGCTGCCTCTCCAGTTGCCATGTGGTGTTTGCCGTGGTGTCTTGTGCTGAAACGTTTCTGCCATTGCTCCGTCACACTTAGAGCTGGCGATGCCATTGCCCATCGAGTCTTGCCATGTCTCTCAAATATCCTTGACCTGTTGTAATGGTTCTTGTGACACATGCACACTTCATTTCTATGGCATGAACTTCATGGTGACTACAGCATGGAACAGGGGTGCTGGGAAGACTTCGAGGTACTCTGTGGCAGGATCTCGGATCACTCTTGGCTCTGACAGCATCTGTCCGAGGGCAGGGCTTCACTTCCAGGGTATTTCAGCGTCTGCATGAGGAAGGCACTGCCTGGCTTGTTGGCCTATCCACCATGATTTGGTCTTTGGTGGAGCACCAAGGCTGTTGCATTCACTTGTTACTTGGGCACATTTCTGGGCCAGAGTGCTGCCTGAGCACCCTGCACTGCTGTGGCTCAGAGAGGTCTGTCCCGGGGACACCCAGGAACTGTCACTGTGTCCCAGATGAGGTTTGGCTGTGGAGCATCTCTGCTGTGACACCGCGCAGGTGTGATGGGGCCCTCATCTTCCTGAGCAGTGCAGAAGGTGGTCCATGTGTTGTGTTCATCTGTTCATTCTTTGGTCTTTCAGAAGAGTACCTTGCAGGACAAATCTGTTTCCATCCGTGCTGCTTCCCTCTGGCTGCAGCTGGAGTTTGTGGAAAATGGCCCCATGGCCAAGGAGTGGGGACAAGGCAGAGGAACCAGGAACGCTTCTCACTGAATCTGAAATATGTGTTAGACTGGCTCAGGAAACTACGTTCATTATTGAAGAGTAATACTGGAAAGGGAAATTTCCTTTTTTTCCTCACATTTTTGCAAGAGTGCTTTTAGTCTGGAGGGTTTTCTTGGGGGAGACACAATTCCCTCACTCTCGGAAACAACTTTGTCAGGGCAGAAAGCTCAGACTCTGCCTCTCCCTGTGTTTCCTAAATGATGGCAGAGCTTCATTCCATGGCCTCAGAACCTTGTGTCCACACCTAAGGAGGGAGCGCAGGAGTCACCCAGAAATACAAACATGAAGAGTGAGTAGTTGACCAACCTCTGTGTAACTTCTGAGAGGAAAGTTACTCTGATGCCTGAGCAGCAGAAACTTGCAGGAGGAAAGCGACGCTGGGGATGATAAAGTGAGATTAAAGGAATTTAATCTCCATTTTCCCCCCTCCCAAGATTAAATGCCCCATGGGCTAGGAGCCCGTTTCCAGCATCAGAGTTCACTGTGGGAATAACTGGAGTTCCCCACTCTGATGGTGTTGGAATCCCTCAGCAGCAGGAAGAGCAGTGACACCCTGGCCCAGCTGTTCTGTGTGTTTCTGGTTTGTGCCATGCTCTTGCATTTCTGCCTCTTGTGCCATTTGAAGTGTCAGGCTGCACCTACCTCACCTTCAGACCAAGTAACTCCACATCCCTTGGCACTGCAATCAGTGCAATCAGAAATATTCCATCATCAGTTGCATTTTTAAGCCAGACCTGCCTTTCTCTCCTATTCCTTTGACTCTTATTTCTGTGATCTTCTGGATTTGTAAATAATCTGAGGGGTTGTTCTGTTCCACAGGTGTTTAAATTTGGGCATGGAGTGGGCCATTTGCGTTGTTTGTCACTTGTTTCTTGTTCCCTCAGCCCCAGCAGAGTACTGGTTATTGCATGGCAACTCCAGCATCCCCACTTGCTCTGGTGCTCCATTTGGAGAATTAAACTCCTGATTAGTTATGGAATTGTCACCCTGTTGTAGTGGCCAATCCTCTTTCTTTCAACACCTGGTTATTAATAGGAGATCTCATTTTTCCTGAAGTGTTCTTGACACCTTTTCAAGCCAGGCCATCCATGCCAACAGCTTCAGTCTTTGTTTTCAGAGGCCTTATTGATCCCCTGGCATGGAGGTGCCATTGATCTGCAGATCATTGTCTGAGCAAAGTGAGTTCTGCAGATTGTCCAAGACCCGGAGGGAGTAAGGGTCGACCACACCCTTTCCATGAAACCACGGTTGTTCGCTTGGAAGGATTTATCCAAGAGGGTTCTGTACTTGGTCCCATTCCAGCAAAGCCCAACAAAGTCACATTGACACTTTCCCGATTTATGGAGCCATTTCCCGGTATGCCCATCCTCAAAATGGAGTCTGTCCCGTTCTCCTTTCATCATCCCAGCACTTCTCCCTTCTCTTTTCGTGTGCACGGTTGCAGGGCTCTGTCTGGAGCCAGAGTGGTCTCAGTGAGAGTTTTCTTCCCTGCAGCAATCAGGCACTCAGGGATGGTGGACTGGAGGCATCTTCACTGTTACAGAATTTCCAGTCTGTGTGTTGGTAGCTGAAGGCACTAACTCAGAACCCACAGTCTGTGGTGGCTTTTTTTTGATGAATACTTTGCTCTGTTGTTAGAGGATAGATTTTAATGTGGAGCTATATACTGTGTTTTCTTAAATAAGTTGTGAGAGGCTCCAATGGAAGGCTGAGAATGTCCTGGGTCCCACTGAGTAAATGAGGAGTGATGAGGCACAGCTGAGATTGTTGATGGCTGAGGGTCCTACAGAGATGTCATTGGGGACTGACACTGGGATTTTTTTCTGCAATCAGGTGCTCTCAGCCACCCAAAAGCTTTGGTTGTTTACCTGTTTGCTCCCTGCCTAGGCTGCACTTGATGAACAGCACTTCCACGCACAGCAGCCCGAGGAGCAGCAGATGTTCTGGGTTGTTTTCCTCAGCCCATGCTGCTGCCTGAACTTGTGACCGAGCACCAAATGCCACCCTGCAGGTGCCTGTTCTCGGGCTCTGCCTGGCTCAGCCTCTCCCACCTCACCTGTGCCACTTGTGGTCCTACCAGACCCCTCCTCTGCCTGCTCAGCTGTTCCTCTACTCGTGCCCCTGCGCTCCTGGGTGCAGCGAGGCATCAGGGGGAAGCCAGGGTGTTGTGGCTGGCTGGTCTCTGAAGGGTCAGTCCCTAAAAGTGACAAACAGACACGATGAGCGTGTTTAGAATAACAACTGAGGGTCCAGGTCCTTCTTTTAAGTGAAGATGTAAACCACGAAGGTTTGAATCTTAAACTGATGGAGGGATAAGTGGTGAGTGGAGTGCTGGAGGTAAAATAGATGGAGTGGAAATACATGGACTGAGGGGAAGGTGAGCAGTGCAGGAAGAACTGCTCAACACACCTGATGAGCTCTTTTGAACAGCACACTTCCTAACTCTGCCCCGTGGGGGTTTGGGTAACTTTTGCTTTGAGCTTAAACGAGTTGCATTTGCTGGTGGGGTGAAGCGGGTGGAGGGGTGTGGTGTTTTTAACCAGAGCTGTCTCAGACCTGCTTCTCTCTTTTCCTGAAGGCCTCTGTCGGCCGGCAGAGCCCGAGGGTGGTCACATACCCAGCCCGTGGCCTATGTCCTGGAGAGCCCGCCCTTCAGAGCGCCGCAGGTACCTCAAGGCTCACATCCCTTTGTTGGTCTGGTTCCCAGAGGAAACAAAGTTACTGGGATCAGTTCCCTTCTCCTTGCAACACCTCCCCAGCCTGTCGGTTGATTCCCAAGCTGTTTAACAGAGGAGGAAAGGCTTAAAGATGCCAAAGCTCCTACAGGTGTCCATTTACCCCTTCTTGAGTAAGGGATGATTACCCTAAAAACGCCCTCAGGGGAAGGAAAAGCTCAGATGTTGTGACACCAGTGAAACACAAAAATACTCAGAGAACCTTCAGGTTCAGCTTCCAGTCAGGTGTGGGACTCATGTGCATAGAACCCGGCTTTGTGCTGACAGAGTGACTGCTGCCAGCTGTCCCCCTCTGTTCTGCCTAATCTCTTCCTCTGGTTTATCATGTCTGCACACACACAAGAAGGGTTGATCTCTGGCTTTGTTGCATCTCAAGATTTGGTCTGTGGTGGTGCTAGCATCCAACTTCTTCTGATCCCTGCAGTTGTGTCAATGGGCTCAGCTGATCATCGACTGAACCTGGCAGAGATCCTTTCCCAGAACTACGGTGTGAGGGAAGAAAGGGAGGAAGATGATACCCAGGACAAGCAGAAATCTTTAGAAGAGCTGGAGAAGAGTTTCAGTGCCTCTCAGGTAAAGGCAGCAGGGGAGGGGGAGGGAAATTACCTGCTGGATTTGCTTGTTTGCTGTGTGAAGCCCTGACTTCAGCCGGGTTCAGGTCACCCAACAATGAGTCAGGTTTGCATTCGGAGAGGAAGGAATGGTTTTGAGAACAGAGGACAGCAGTGAATTTTGGAGCTTTCCTCTGCCAAGTGGCCACTCTGGCAGGTGGTCTTGGCTCTCCCTGCTGAAGAACCATCAGCTTTTGGGGGTGATGGTCAGTGTTTCCCAAAGATGAGCTGCTGTGGGTGATCCCATGGGGACCTCAGTGGAACACAAACTGTTTTTGTGACAAAGTGTCTCTTCAAGCCAGGCACAAGACTGATACAGGGATTTGCTCCTCCCCTTCCTCTGCTTAAATAAAGTTGTGCTGTCTGGCACCTTTCACCTGTTTGAAACCCAGAATGGACGATAAATGTATTTTAAAAATGCCCTAGACTATATTGCTTTGGGGTGAAAATTCCTGGCTTCTCCCTACCTTTGAGAGGGACAGGTTATGGTGTGTCCCGACTGTGTCACCTGAGGCTGCTCAGAGCCCCCAGAGGAGCAGAGCTGCCCTGACAGCCTCTGCCTGTCCCTGTTCCCACAGCTGGTGTGGTGCTTTTGTGGTTGTTCTCTTCCTGATGCAGCTTTGTCCTCCTCTTGCTCAGAGCAGTGAAATGCCATTTGAGGAGCTGCTCGCACTGTATGGCTATGAGGCATCTGATCCCATCTCGGAGCAGGACAGCGAGAGCAATGACATCACCCCCAACCTGCCTGACATGACTCTGGATAAGGTGAGAGCAGCTCTCGGCCTGGGTGTCTGCACAGCTCATCGAGGTTCCCCCCATTTCAGAGGGGTTTGGTCGATGCCAGGGGAAAGGGCTTGCCTCGCTCTGGTGTCCCAGTGGGGAACATCAGCTGCAGAAACATGAGTGCAAAGTGTTTAAAGCAGAAGGGAGAAAGGATATTTGTTTTAAAAAGAATTCTGTAAAAACTCTTTATGGAACTTTAATTACAAGTCTTTGCACTTGTGGGTGTGTGGAGAGCCAGGGAACGTTTGTATCTTCCCAGGTGAAGCCATGGCTCCTCCTGTTGTACCTAAAGTCTGTAGAAAGTGGGGGATTTTTTGGGGTTTGGGGTTTTTTTCCTTCCTCTTTCAGGATCTTTGAGATATTTGCAGTGAGTGGAACACTACAGAAAGGGCCGCTTGCTCATACTCTCTTGGCTTCCGTAGGAAGCCACTCATGACACTTGTTAAAGTGCTTCTAGGGAAAATAGTCTGGTTGTGGTGGGAGTGTGAGAGAGAATCTGTCTTTGGACAAGCTGTGGGAGGGTGAGGAGATCTGTGGATGCGGCCACTGTTGGCCAGAAATGCTTTTACTCTAGGCCTCGCTCCCTCTCATATATGTTTTTTTAATTTAAAAATATTTTTCACTTTCTTGTTGTTGTTAAAAGGAACAAATAGCGAAGGATTTGCTTTCAGGGGAAGAAGAGGAGGAGACACAATCTTCAGCTGACGATCTGACTCCATCCGTCACGTCCCACGATGCATCGGACTTATTCCCAAACCAGCCTGGCTGTATGTGTCACTAGTTCCTAAGTAGTTGCTGTTCACTTTTACATATGATGTGCAGGGGAGGGTGAGAATGGTTTTCTTAATTTTGTCAGTCTCCTGACATCAGATTTTCCACTTTTCCCTCCTGGGGACTGCGTGGCAGAGGCGTTACCGGGCTCTGGGTAGGACAGGACAGAGCGTTGATGAGCAGTGGGATGCGGGGAGAATTGTCTTGAGCTGTAGCTCAGAATACTGAGAAGGTGGGAATTGTTTTGCTGCCTGCTGTAATAGCAGTCTGAAGGATCAGTACCTCATCTGACATCGCAGCAAGTGAATAAATTCAGTAGTAGTAGTGGAGTGATGCATTGTGGCAGCTCCTAAATATTGGAATATGTGGGAAGCCAAAGCACGTGACGGGGACTCTGCATGAAGTGATGTTATTCCTTCTGCTTTCTTGTAAAATTAAGGAGTCTGAGCTCCCCAGGTTGGCCATCCTTGTGGCAAGTGTGCAAATTCTTTTATTTGAAGTGAGAAAATTAAAATACAGGTAAGCTGTCACCGTAGGCCATGCTGAAAGGGACTTTAGGACAGAAAATGAAGGGAAGGAGAGGGAACGTAAAGGAGCAGAAAGAATATTCATCACTACAAATCTTTGCCTTTCCCACAAAGCAAACAACTTCCTTGCTGATGAAGACAAAGAGCCATGTTCGTCTCCGTGTGCTTCCTCCATGGCTGAGGATTCAGAGGTGGATTCCATCCCATCCAACGAGTGTAAGAAGGTAAATGACCCGAGTGCATTGAGAAGGGGGACTCCTGAGTTTGATGAAAACATGACACCAAAGCACTGTGATATTTCCCCAGCTGGCTTCTCAATGCCTTGAATTTTGTGGATGGCAGATGTGGGTTACAAAGAGGGATTTTTAATACAATCTCCAAATTATCTTCTGCATCAGATAAGGGAAATCCGTTGTGCCTTGGTAAATTAAATCTTCAGCCCTGTAGAGGTGAAATGCTGTGCAGTATTCCCAGCAGGGTTCACTGAGGGGGAACCATCTTTCTAAAGGGAGGAGCAGGCTTCCAAATTCATCCTGGCTGTGAAGGCTGCAGGAGAGCCTCTGCATTGCTTTATCTCCAGCCTTAGCTGCCTGCCACAGATCTTTCACATTAAAACTATGTAAATGCTGAAGGTCCCCACAGTGTCATCTGGTTGGTAGTAAATCTTCTTAGTTATCCTATAAAATAGGGTTCACTAGAAATAGTAGTGACAGCCGGGGCTACCAATAAATAAATCAGCCCCTAAATCATGAAGTACAGCCTGCATGGAGCGTTTCCCATTTCAATTTTCTCGCCTCTCTGTTGTGGGATTTTAGGAGATCATGGTTGGACCTCAGTACCAGGCCACTGTTCCCATCCTCCGCCTGAACAGGCACAGGCAGAAAGGTAAGGCAGCCTCTTCTCTGCGCCTGGTTTGGGTGTTAGGGCTGCTGGCAGAGGGGTTTGATGGGCTCTGGATCACCAGTGCTGCTCTGCGTCTCTAGGCTTGGCTACTTTCAGTGCTGACATCCAGATTTCGTGGCTTAAATGAGCCTGATTTGATAGGGCTGGGAACACAAGTACAGAACTGGTGAGGCTCGGGGAGAACTGGGTTGGTGTGGCAGGTTTGCAGGAGGGGGTCTCAGCTGTAGCCAAAGAGAAGGAAAACCCTTCTGGGGATGCTCTGATTTATTCTCTTCTAAGTGGCCGGGGTTACTGTCATTCAGTACTCCCTGGAGGTGATCTGTTTCTGATTTTGGGATGTCTGCAGAGTAGGCAAAGGTACCTTGATTTGCAGATTGTGTCCAATAATGAGTGCAGTACGAGCACCAGCTTGGTGAGCTTCTGGACAAGAAAGCTAAAAGGGTCTTTAGTTGCCAGGATTAATTGATCAAAACAACAATATTTGAGAATATGGTAAAAAAAACTTTGTCAACCAGACCTTTTGAAGCAAGCTGAGCCTGTGCCAAGGGTCCTAAAAGAGATATAAGGAGCTTATCTGCCTCCAAAATCAGGAGGGAAAATGCAGTGCCTGGAGAGATGGTTGTCATCTCCAGTGCTGGGTTGGAGCCCCAAGCAAAGATTTCCTCCCTCCTCTGTCTCCCCCATGCATGTCCGTGCAGACCACTTCTCAAAAAGCAGCAGAATTCTCTGTTTGATTATCTTATTTCAGTGCTTTTTCTGTTAGCCTATGAGAATGAAGATCAGCTGCTTTGGGACCCAAACATCCTCCCGGAGAGGGAGGTGGAGGAGTTCCTGTACCGCGCCGTGAAGCGGCAGTGGGACGAGCTGTCCGGCAGCAGCCTGCCAGAGGGAGAGGTGGTCAAGGACAACGAGCAGGTGAGCTCAGGGGCTCCTGCAGCCCGCACAGACCCGGGTGGTGCTGGCCCAACTGTGCCACGTGCCCTGCAGAGGTCAGGATGAGGTCAGACTCCAGTGATCCTCATGGATAAGGGAGGGTGTGTGCCCAGCTGCGGTCTGGGGAGGTTGGTTACCCTCCCATTGGCAAGACTGGAAAAGTCAGCAGATCAACCATTTCAGAGCTGTGTTCACTTCAAGCTAGCCAGGTTATATTCTGATGGAACTGCATCTCTCCAGTCCCAGGGTTTGTAATCCAGTGCCTTAAAAAGTGGGATAATCTCTGCTGGTGGTCAAGCTGGGGTTAGCAGCAGGGTGGCTCCTGGGAAACAGAAGTTTTACGAGATGAATGTGAGTCGTGAGCAGGCTGGTTTGTGGTATGCTGCCCAGGTACGTGCTGTGAGTGATTTCCTTCTGTTTCCCAGGCTTTGTACGAGCTGGTGAAATGCAACTTCAATGCAGAAGAGGCCCTGCGGAGGTTACGGTTCAACGTGAAGGTTATCAGAGGTGAGGAGCCCCCTTTTTTGTGTTCATCAAGGCTCATGCAACTCTTCCAAGCCTTCCAACTCCTCTTTCTTTCTGCTACAGATGAGCTCTGTGCCTGGAGCGAGGAAGAATGTAGAAATTTTGAACACGGCTTTAGGGTCCATGGGAAAAACTTCCACCTTATCCAGGCAAACAAGGTAAGGCTGCTCCCCGCAGGCCGGGAGCAGGGGAAGGAGGCAGGTGCTTGGGCACCAGAGGTGTTCTTTGGGCCTCGGCTGAGGAACAGGGAGTTCAGGATGGCCTAGTTCCGACCCCAGGCTTTGTGTTGACTCATGCCAGCAGGTGATGGGCTGTTCACTGCCCTGCTCTGCCTTATTTTCCAGGTGGGAGAAGTCACAAACACCACTGACCTGCATGAGTGATGTCAGTTAATTACTGATTAGCCCTTTCTGGAGTCTCAAAAGTTCTTTCCAAACTCTCAGCCCTTGCAGTACTTCTGTGAATGAGTGAGTTGAGCATGTGGATGTTTCGTAAAGTCCCCTGGGGTCCTCTAGAATGGCAGATGCTGTCGTAGGGAGAGCTGGGCCCCGGGACATGCTGCTGTGCTGGGAGTTGGCAGAACCAGAGAGTCCAGTTCTACCACTGGTTAATTGTAGGCATGTTGACGCTGGCCAGTGACAATGGATGCAGGTTTGCTCTCTCTGCTAAGTGTGCTGCTGCTGGAAGCGCAGGAAAGTCCTGCACGAGTGCGTGTGGCCCACACGGGTCCGTGACAACAGCTGTGTGCTGTGGGGAGTTCTCTCTCTGGCCACCTCGGAAACCTCAGTACGTGCTTCTGTTCTGCAGCAATGTGTCCATAGCGATGTAAATCACTTGTAATGCACTTTAATTTTCCGTGCTGGTTAAATGGGAGAGTGGCCCTTGCTCCAGGAGCTGCGCCTGGGTGGGGGTGGGTGTCCTGACTGGGGTGTTTCTCCTCAGGTCCGCACCCGGTCGGTGGGCGAGTGTGTGGAGTATTACTACATGTGGAAAAAATCAGAGCGCTATGACTACTTCACTCAGCAGACTCGTCTAGGAAGGAAGAAGTACGTCCTCCACCCTGGAGCCACGTGCGTGGAATATTCTCACACTAAAATTAGTAATATTAACCTCCCAGTGAAGATTCCTGCTGCAAAGCACCTCCGCTTAACAGACTGCGCTTTCTTCTCCAGAAGGTTTCTGGGGTGGGAGGATGGAGGGATGCACGGGGTGTTCTCAGAGCACAAACACGAAGTTGGTGTGGGGAGGGAAGATAAAAGAACTGTGTGCTTGGATGTGGACTTCCTTGTCCTTTTCTGTGTGTCGAAAATAGTTTTATTTTAGACAAACGCATCCACAAAAGGCTGGGGACAGGCCAGCTGAATCAGGGCTGATTTCGGTGAAAGAACTCTAGTTTGATGAGGTTTTGGGATGGGAGCTTTTTAAATTAAAAAATGCACTTATTTCTGGTGGTTTGGAACCTGAATTAATTTCCCTTTGAGGCAAATTCTTCCCTTTGAAATGTATGCTAATTACAGAAGGTACTTTTCAAAATACACCTTTTCAAAAAGGCTGAAACGGAAATCTCTTAATAGGTCAAAATGAAATATTGAAGCTGAATCAATTAAAAACATCAGATGAAGGCTTAGGGTTTTTAAATTTTTTTATTTTAATTCTGATGCAAGACAGGAAAATACCTGAAATCTTAAATCTTCCCAGGGTGGGAAAATATGTTCTCATCACTTGCTCTTTGCTGGCACGCTAAGGACCCACCGCAGTCATTCTGTGAATCTGGGTGTTCCCTGGGCGTTCATGGATTCATTTCCCTTTGGAAGGGGCTGAGGCTCGCAGAACTGGGGGCAGAGCTCTTTAGGAAGCTGGAGAGCCCAGTTTGGTTTATTATGGGCTGGTCTGGTGTTGCCTGAGATCACCTCCTCAGGGCAGAGTCTAAACCAGGCTTGGCAGAGCAAGGAGGGGTGGACATTAATTCTGGTGATGTCTCTACAGTCCCTTTGCTTTATTTGTTGATGGGTTTTAATCCCAGCCGCCCTTTCCTCTGCCTGCATCTCTCTGCTTAGCAGGTGGTAGCAAAGCTCTTTCTCTTTCCCCACAGGGATTTCACCGACAACGACCTGGATGGGGTTGAAGTAGAAAACACGAGTCGTTCTCGGAGCTCCCCACCAATTCCCTCTGCAGCCGGCTGCCTGGATGCTCACTTTGGTCAAGATCAGATAGCAATTGAGAGCACAGGTAAATCCTTTTTGTCTGTGGGGTTTTGGTGTGAGCGGAGGAGTCTTGTCTCTCTCTGCAGTGACCAGAGGTGACAATAAACAGTTGTTCCTGTGTTGGGCTTGGAGGGGTGGCCTAGGTCATTCCCAAAACAAAAGGATTATGCACTGGGCACCTGAGTGAGCTGCTTCCCAAGCACTGACCCAGGCAGCTCCTCCAGAGGCTGGGCTGAGGCCCCAGAACTGAGGTGCGAGCTGCCTTCACACAGAGCTGGCTGCGAGAAGATCTGCAGGAAGCCCAGCGTGGGTTCATTCCCTCGCTGTCCTACTGCAGATGAAGGCTCTGTGTGGGCAGCTCCCAGGGGTTGTTGGCACGAGGGGATAGGATTTAGGATTTGGCTTATCTTGCAGTGTGTCTGTGAGGTTTCCTTTAATTTCCATAGAAACACTGATGGCCTCCCATCTGCTGTCGGCATCTTGCCTTTCCCCGGTACCCGCTGGCGGGGATCTTGGTTGCTGTAACAAAGAAACACTTGTGCTATCAAACAAACACTGTTGGGATTAGGTGGGACTGGCTTGGCTGTTTGGGTGTTGCGACTCACTGTGGGTTTCTTTCCCTTGCTGTGTCCACCCGAGCAGAGCCCCTGAGTGTGGAGAGCACGGCCTGCAGCCTGGGCAGCATCAGCGAGTCGGGGCAGGGCTACGAGTGCAGCACCCCCTCGGAGACAAACTGCTCCTTCGACCCCACGGAGGAGACGTCCTCGGGCGCCATCCCTGCGCCCTGCCCACGCCACAGCGTCACCCCCTCGGAGCCGGAGCTCTTTGCTTTGCCGCCCACGGGACCAGGACTGGCAGAGAAGCCGGAGACGTTGCAGAACTCTGGTGAGACAATAACCATGGACTTCACTCTCCCTGCAGACATTAACGAGGGGTTGCCTTTAATTGCCGGCCCTGTGGATTTGGACAGAGACCCTGAGGCGGTGGTGGCCCCTGCGCAAGTGTCCTTATCGGTCACAGATTTCGGTCTCATTGGCATCGGAGATGTAAATACTTTCCTGACTGCTCACCAGGCTTGCCCTGCACCTGTGGCTCGGTCAGAGCCTCTGTCACAGTGAGAGTCTCCAGTCACAAATTTGTCACAGACCCAGCAAGGACTTTGACCTGACTGAGTGAAATTCTGGAACTTCCACTGTCCTGTAGGGACAGTTTGGAGCTGTTGGTCGGAATCCGTCTTTCCATCCTCCTCGATCCAAGGCTACAGTGAAACCAAACACCTTTCTGCTCCAGTGTATCCTGACACAATCGTGCAAAGTGGTGGCTGGCTTTCCTGAGTGGGGAGGTCCTTCACGCCCCTCCTGCGCTGACCATGTGTCAGCCCAGGTGATGCCAGTCTGCTCAGAGAGTCCCTGCCTCGGGACAGGGGCCGTGTCCCTTGGCCCCGGCGGGACAGTCTGAGGGCAGAGGTGCTTTGAGAAGAGGGATGTGTCGCCATCATGGTGAGGGTGCAGTTTGGGGGTCTGAGAGCTTGGGAGGGCTGCAGGGCAGTTCCCTGCAGAGATGGGCACGGTGATGCCACGGGAGGCTGACGAGTCTTGGCCCTTCTCCCACGGGCAGCGTGTAGGAGCCACTCACCCTGTCCTTCTCCCAGCAGCCACGGGTCATGACAGGCAGGCATAAACACAGCTGCTTCCACCTCCAGCACCCACGTGTTCCTGGCTCTCCAGCAGCTGCAGGTGGGACGTGGCCTGGCCCAGCCCTTGGGCAGGAGTGTCAGGTCTTGGAAGGGGATGCTGTGTGGTGCAGCAGCATCATGTGCACTCGAGTCCTTCCCACCTTCCCGTGCAGTGCTGGGCCAGGGGGAACTTCTGTGGGGAGTAATGGGAGTTTCTAGACCCACACAGTGATGCTGGCCCAGAGCTGTGGTGCTGCTGCTTCTGCTGCTGGCCAGGGATGACCTGATCTTCACTGAGTCGCAATGTGAGAGGGTAAAATGCAGGTGAAAACATCTGTGACTTCCCAGTTTGTTCCAGCAATTTGTCAGCGGAGGGAGGAGGTTGCTTAGCTCCCAGGATGGCTGGGATGTGGGTGCTAGCACAGTCCCAGACAGGGGAGCACAGCATCCCTGGGCATTCCTGCCCCACACCATCCCTGGGCATCCCTGACCTCCCTGTGTCACGAACCAGGCTGTTCTGAGAGGAAAATGTGTCTTTTCTGCCCTCTTCAGGGAGGTGCCAGGTGCTGTGCAGAGCCACGGGGGCCTGTCCTTGGGTGTGCTGGAGTCCAAAGCTGCTTCACTTCCCAGGTGTGTTCCAGGTCTGGGACTGGCCACTGGCTCAAGCTGTTCTCATTCCCCTTTTCCCATGCAGGGAATGTCTCCTCTCTGCTGGGCAAGGCTCTGGTGCAGACAGTCCTTTCCTCCAGCTGTGTTCTGCTCTTGGGAAGGGGCTTGGGTTGAGGGGTTTTGTTTGCTCTCGTGGAGGCCATGGGGCTGTGATTGTGCACTTGGCTCTGCTGCCAGTGGATTTGGCAGCTCCCTAAACCTACGAGCCTGCATCCTCCTTTTACCTGGCCCTGGGAAGTTGCGCTCAGCCCTGCAGCAGGAGCACGGGGACAGCATCAAACAGCCCCATGAGGTGTCAGGATTAGACCTTGTCTCATCTCCTGAGCCCCAGATGTGGTTTGTGTGCTTTGGCAGGGGTTTGCCTCGGTCCCCAGCACTGCGCTGGGAGGTGCTGAGCCCCTGGCACGTGCAGCTGCCTTCACCTGGCACGGCTTTGCCAGCCAGGAGTGGTGGGCAGAGGCCTCCCCTGCAGCTGCTCCCGGCTGCTGGGAACAGAAAGCAAACACGAGTGCCCACTCCACAGTGGAACTGCGCAGGCTGTGATTCCCCTTTTCTGGGGGTGAGAGGAAACTCCTTGGCTGAAGGGAGAAGAGGAGGCAGGGTGAGAGCACAGGCAGCCCTCCCAGGGAGGGCCAGGCCTTGGCATCTCCTCCATCGGCTGAGAACATTCTTAGTTTTCCTGAAACCATTTTTTCTTCTGGTTTATTTCAAGCCCTAGTGAAAGGAGAGGGGAGCTGGCTGAGGCAGAAATCTCTTCATGTCCTTCAGTGTTGTTTACAGATTTGCATGGGGTCTTTCAACATGAGTGCGGCGCTTTTTCCACATAACTTTGAGGGAGAGGGGTGAAAAAGGCTGGGACAGGGAGGGGGAGTCGCTGGGGAAGGAGGTTTGGTTTTGGTTTTTTTGTTGGGGTTTTCTTTTTCCTTCTTACAAAGCACATTCACTTTGAGCCGCTCCCAATGCTGGACTCTTTCCTCCCTTGCCCCCCAGCCCTACACTGTGAAGTGACACTGCCTTGAAGACCCCTCGCCGTTATTTATTTAATTAAAAACCTAATTTGAAAGTGAGCCAGAAGTCTGTCTTCTTTTTGGAGGCCAAGACGCAACAGTCCTGTGTTCAATGATGGCAGAAGCAAGAATAGGGGTCCCTGCCCCTCTCTCTGATCCTCTCCTGCCCTCCACGAGCGCTCTCCTCCAGGCAGGGTAGGATTCCCTGTGCCAGGGATGCCATCCCAGCCTTGGAGGAGGCCCAGGGTCCCTGCTGAGTTCTCCCTTCCAGTGCTGCAGGTGCAGGGAGCTGTTTGTGCCTCATACACGTGCCCCAAGTCCTCTCAAACCCTGACAGCCTGTGGCAGGGCTGGAGAGGGGGGGAAGGCAGGGCTGCATCCAAACTGCAGCCAGGAAAAGCTCTTGGAGGCAGATACGATGTTCCTGCAGCAACCACACGGTCTCTGATCCATCACAAACTCCTCAAATTCTCTTCTGCTTGTTCCCTGGGGCCTTGGGGGCTCCAGCTGTGCAGGNTCAAATTCTCTTCTGCTTGTTCCCAGCTCTGGCTGCCTGCCCCAGGGCCTTAGGGGCTCCAGCTGTGCAGCCCCCAGCTCTGCCCCGCAGAGGTGGGCACGAGGGTGGGCACAGCCCAGGGCAGGAGGGACGGGAGCGGATTCCCCCCTTCCTTCGAGGCCCCAGGGAGCAGCGGGAAGCGCGGGTGTGCTTGAAGCCTTCGCGTGGGACGACGGCCCCTTCCCTCGTTGCATCCTTCGGCATGGAACGATGGTTTCGGCCCGGTGCGACCCGAGCGCTGTTTGCGAGGCGGTGAGAGCAGCAGGGCCGGATCCCGTGTGCTCTGCAGCCCCCGGGGGAGGCTCCGGGACGGATTCCGCAGCCCCCCGGGATCCGGGGGAGGCTCCGAGACGGATTCCGCAGCCCCCCGGGCTCCAGGGAAGGGTCCAGGACGGATTCTGCAGACCCCGGGCTCCGGGGGAGGGTCCTGGATGGATTCCGTAGCCCCCCGTGCTCCGGGGGAGGGTCCGGGACGGGTGTCGCGGGGAAGGGTCTGGGACGGATTCCGCAGCCCCCGGGGGAGGGTCCGGGACGGATTCCGCAGCCCCCCGTGCTCCCGGAGGAGGGTCCGGGATGGATTCCGCAGCCCCCCGTGCTCCCGGAGGAGGGTCCGGGATGGATTCCGCAGCCCCCCGTGCTCCCGGAGGAGGGTCCGGGATGGATTTCGCTGCCCCCCGTGCTCCGGGGGCTCCGGGGGAGGGTCCGGGACG
>VYZT01030046.1:3851-32668 GCA_013400735.1 Pomatostomus ruficeps | reverse complement strand
GTCGAGGGAGGTGATCCTGCCCCCCCACACAGCCATTCTGAAGCACATCTGGAGAACCTGGAGTGGGTCCAGAGGAGGGCTACAAAGGCGATTAAGGGGCTGGAGCATCTCTCTTACAAGGACAGGCTGAGGGAACTGGGCCTGTTCAGCCTTGAGAGGAGGTGACTGAGAGAGGACTTCATCACTGTCTATCAGTATCTGTAGGGAGGGTGTCAAGAGGATGGAGCCAGGCTCTTCTGGGTGGTGCCAAGTAATAGGATGCGAGGCAATGAGTAGCAGCTGATGCACAGGAAGTTCCACCCGAATACACATGCAGATACATAGATTTGCACGTGGTGTATGCATGTGCATGTATATAAACATGCAATGGATTATAAGGATATAGGGACAGTAAATTTTATGGGAACTTTGGTTTTCTAGAGTAACTTTGAATAAGTGATGATGTGTTTCCTTGACCGGAGGAAACCACATGAAACTGTTAAAATAATGTTCATGACCCCCAGAATAAGTATTATACTGAAACTACAGATAACTTTAAGACACACAAAAAAAAAAGGGGGGGGGGGGGGGGGACGGAGGGGGGGGGGGGGNGGGGGGGGGAGAATCCATCTTTGGAAATTTTAAAAAACATAAATTTTAAACTACCTAAGGACTCAAAAAATTCACCAGTTTTCTTAACCATTAAAGTTAACCTCTATTTTTAAAAGCTCATACACCTTTTTTGGGATCTGTTCTTATTCTGTCAGATACACCACAGGCTTACCTAACTGACCAAGTGCCCTTTAGCTCAAAACATCTGTCTTAAAGGTAACCTATCATCAAAATGTTAGTGTAAGAACATAAGTATGTTTGCATTTCTGTGTGACTTAGACCAAAGGCACATCTAGCCCCAAAATATGTGTCTGTTTGTGGACAACAGTGTATGTCAAGGCAGGAATATAAATTCATTTTATTGGTATGTTCAGTCACTTTTAGTGGCCAATAATTTTACAGTATCATCACACTGTGAAGAAACATTTCCTTTTATTTGCTCTGGGTTTGAAATCTACTGGCTCTAGTGTCTTATCGTTTCACGTCTTCTTCCTAATTCACTACCATTATATAAAAAGTTAGGGTAGATAAAACCAGGATATAAACACATTGGAAATTTCTTTTACAAAGAACAGGAGACCATTTTAGGAGGCTGTGTTTGTATGACTCTCAAGTCTGTGCTCTTTTTCTTTTTAGTGGTCAATTGTTCTGATCCTGGAATTCCTGCCAATTCTATAAGAGAAAGTAAAATCGAACATGGAAATTTCACATATGGCACAGTGGTATTTTATGACTGCAATCCTGGATATTTTTTATTTGGGTCTTCAGTTTTAATTTGTCAACCAAATGGCCACTGGGACAAACCTCTACCTGAATGTATTAGTAAGTAGATAATGAGTTTGCTTCTACAAAGAATATGGACTAGACTAGGTATTATTTTACACATTTCCATCAGTCTCATGACAGCAATTACAATAATCATATTTCTATACATTTGTGTGTGTGCAGTACTGATGGAGGGTCTCAGTAGCTGCTGAAGTAGCAGTTATATTGTTATCATATGTAGCAAATAACATAGACTACTTATGAAATGCAATAGCCAAAACAAAGATATCTGAATGCTCCAGCATAATAATCTTTGATAGCAGGGATACAAAGTCAAAACCTGTCCATTGAATTTGCCAGTATGTGGCTTCCTCTGGCCACAAAGTTATCACACCAAAACTTAAAATCTACAGTATGCAATTATTGACTTATATCAGGACAGTAATTTCTGGACTTCTCTTGGGACAACAGTAAGATCAGACTATCTATAAAGATACCAAGCAAGGAGTAATAGCACTGTAGAACACTCAACGTGTCCTCTGGACATGTCTTCAGTTTACCTCACTAATAGATGTACCTGAACATTATACTCATATACAACTTATTCCACTAAAGCAAGTAGATCAACACAAGTTCATTATTTTCATTCTGGCTTGTCATGAACAACTTTCTAACTGTGATGCAGATACAGCCAGACATATTTCTTAGGTTTTTAATTGGCTGGGACAGCTGATTTACCAGGTTCTCTATTAGTCTGTGAAAAGGGTTTGGTTTAGGATCAACATTTTTCACTGAGAAAGGCTTCTCTTCTAGGGATTAAAGGGAAAACAGGCCAAAGGTTCCCTATTCAGGAATCATGGACAGATATTTGCAATATTGTAGATATTTATTCTCGGGAGGCTTCACAAGTTCTACTATTATCTCTCTTAAAATAAGGAAAAAATAAACTTTTTTTATCATTGCTAAAACTTTCAGTTATGGAACTTGTCCCTTTCTTTGATAGGATAAGTAGCTTGATTGCAAGGCACAGTTAAAACAAAGTGTCTATTGGTTTCATATTAAATTTAAAGGCAACATTACCATTTCAAGAGAGGAATAGTGCTTAATAGTGAAATATCTCCAAAGATAAATTAATTTAAAGGTAAAGTTGAAAAGATTTCTTTTTTCTACATTTGTATTTTAATCTCTTAGTCATTTTTATCTGAATTGTCACAAGTAATTTAATAATACAGCCTTCATGCTTCTTTTAAAAGAGCTTTCTGAGTAAAAGTGCTATATGTACTTTTGAAAGGGCATCTTCTACTTTATTTGTGTCATTTATATAAAGGGGTCAATGAGTTCTACCTAAGTAGTATCCATGATATTTTGTAATCATAAGCTTACCAAAACATTTTAAGAGCGTTTTTTAAGAGCTTCTGGAGTGTTTTGCAAATTATTGCTGAAATGCTGAATTTACAATGGCATGTATTGATAGCACAATGGATAATGGTTTAAACTAAAAACAGGTACATTTGGGTTAGTTATTGAGAAGATCTTTTTTCAGTGAGGGTGGTAAAATAGACAGGAAGAAATGAATTAGTTTTAGAAAAAAAAAAGAAATTCAATCAACTTCTCATATGAAATCTCAGCCCAGAAACATTAATATATCAAATTAAATTTTGTAGAATGCATTATCGAGTTAAGGGTAATATTAAGGGTGCTAAAATTTTTTAAGTCAATTATTAGGAATCCAAGACTTCTAGACATAAGTGTAAACAGAAAAGTGTGTATAGGAAAGCCCAAAGCTGGAAAAGGTAAGGTACCAGTATGAAATTAACTGTGTCCTGTATGACTTCTGAATAGGGCAAAAGAATCAAGAACACTACAGATAATAAAATATTCTGAAGAACTGGGAATGTTTTCACAAGAAAAAGGTCTCATTCTGTTGAAGCCTGCATGACTAACATGCCTTTTTATTAACAATGTTCTAAGTTTTCATTCTCAACAATCATCCACAAGTATTAGGAGATTTTAGTTAGAAACAATTAATTTAAAAAATGACATGCTGAAGACAAGTGCTTGTTATGTAAAGTTAACTATTCTGACTATTTTACTCAAAGTTGTCAAAGCCTGCAGAATGGTCACAGGGGTCAGAGACACTAGATAGGAATCAAAGCTGATCAATAATTTACCACACTCCTAAATCCTTTGTTGTCCTGTCAGGAAGGTTCTACACCATGAAAGTTGAACCTTTGGGAGAACCTGTCATTAAATGCAAATCAGTATATACATAAATTACAGATCTAAGTCCAGAAATAATCATTTAAGACAAATAGTCACACATGATTTTGGTCTTATGCTGTATTGTACAATCATTGTACTGTTGCATATATCTGAAATGCCATGGAATCAAACACATCCTCAACCCTGATCAGGCTTCTGATCTGAATTTTTCTTTAATAAAAAAGTCCTGCTGAAAATAGTATTTAATATGAGGAAGTTTTGATAAAAACTACCTTTGTAAGACTTAACAAAGTGTTCTACTACACTGATATTTGCAGCTCTAATTTGTGGGTTTCTTGGTACATAAATACAAGTACCTCTGGCCAAGATAATCTACATGTCATAGACAAGTATAAGATACAAAGAAATCAAACATCAAGCCTAAATTCAATTTGTGTGCATAGTGAATTTGGTTTATGAATTTTAACTGTGCATTTCCCAAAATTGATTTATTTAGCTTGCTCTTAAATTAACTCCTTGCTCTGGATTATTAAAAGAGATGAAGTTCTTTATATTCTCCACCACAGCAGTGACTTTGGTAGATACTGTCTTCCCGTAATTTTTCTCTGAAGAGTAAAAGCATGAATGTATGTTTGTGTGTGTGCATGTGTTCATGCCATAAAGATGAACTTAGTGAATTAGTGGTTTTGAACATCATGCATTTCTTTCAGTTTTTGGTCTGAAGCACATTTTGCATTCCAATTCCATGATGTTCCACTTTCCCCCAAACCCTAAAAGTGTTAAACCCTTCACAAAGTTTATGTGTGCAGTTAAGAAAATGAAAACTACAAATTGTTTGATCAGTGATAATAACCTTCTTTTATCTCCAATAATTATGCATTGTAGTGATTGACTGTGGACATCCTGGAGTTCCTCCTAACGCGGTCCTGTCTGGAGATAAATATACCTTTGGTTCTACTGTTCATTATACCTGCACAGGCAGACGCTCACTGTTGGGGCAGTCATCTCGCACGTGTCAGTTAAATGGACACTGGAGTGGATCTCTTCCTCATTGCTCAGGTAACATTTGTGAGCTAATGAGTATATCCTGAAGTGGTTTTAAATTTATTTTGATTTTTTTCAAAGGCCATTTAAAAATCTGTAAAATAATTTATAAAAGCGCATTACAATCTCAGTAGAAGTTAAAAAAGTAAAACCAAAATAATCATAAAGTATTAGCAAGAAAATAATCTGGAAGAAATAGACTTCCTTGGTGGCACTTAATATGAACAAGAAATTTCACATTAAGTTGACTGTTAATGAAACCAGCTTGTTTTAAAAATATGTTTTATGTGATTTCTGGCAAGAGTATTAATTTTCACAGTGACATCTTACAACGTCTCTCCAAGATGGTGGGTTAATTTTTTTTATTTTATAGTTTTTCTTTTAACTTGCAAAATGTCTACTGACTTGATGACACCTCAGATATAACTTGATTGTGCAGTACATCCATCTGTATAATAAGGCCATGTGGGTTCTATATAATTTCAAGATAAGATGCTCAGTTTTTGAGGGAGCACCATCTAATTCTTGTAATAGTTTAGCCTTCACCGAAGTCAAGATATGTTTTCTGAAAAACTTATTGCGTAGGAACATTGTATTTCACAACTTCAGTTTGATTCACTTTAAGAGCAGTGATCAAGTGAAAAACAGAAATCCAAGTCACACACTAATTTGGGATTTCATTAAATCCCATTTGTTATTGCAGACTATGTAAACAAATACTGTGATAAAGGTTAAGCCTGTTACCAGTTTTAATTCTCAGTAAATACTGGTGGAAGTTCTTTTTTTCCTGCTTATGTTTCATTATATAATTGAAGAAATCTGAAGGGTTTTAAATCTTATTTAAACCTATGTAATTGAGAGAACTTAGACAAGTTCAATGGCAGAATAAGAAAACAAGTGACATGTGTTTCTTGGATTAGAGCCATGCCAAAACTAGAGGTAAAAAATAACTGTTACGCAAATCTGACTATGCTATACTGGTTTCACGCTTAAAATCCAAGGTTCTTTGCAGTATTAGTAGATAATAGAATCATAGAAGGGTGAAAGTCAGAAGGACCTTTACAAATCATCTAGTCCAACCTCCAGTCATAGGTAGGGACATCTTCCACTTCCATAGAATGGTTTGTGGTGCAAGGGACCTCCAAAGACCATCTAGTCCTCCCTTCGTGCAATGAGACAGGACGTATTCAACTAGATCAGGTTACTCAAAGTCCTGCTCAGCCTGACCTTGAACACTTCCAGGGGTGTTGCATCCACAGGTTCTCTGGGCAGCCTGTTCCAGTGACTCATCGCACACATCATAAGAAATGTCTGCTTTATGCTCAATCTAAATTTAGCCTCTTTCAGTTTAAAATTGTCCCCTCTTGTCCCATCACTACAGACCTTGACAAAAAGCCACTCTATATCTTTATTCTATATTTTATATATTGAAAGGCCACAATAAGGTCTTCCGGAAGCCTTCCTTTCTTCAGCTTGAACAGCCCAAATACTCTCAGCCTTTTTGAAGCAGAGGTGTTCCAGTCCTCTGATTATATTTGTTAACTTCCTCTGGACCTTCTCTAACAGATCTTTGCTCCTGTTGTATTGGAAACCTCAGAAATGGATACAGTAGTCCAGGTGGAGGTCTCATATATTACAGGCTGGTTTTGTTTGTTTTGTTTTTTTTTTCTCCTGTCCCCATCTCTTCAGTGTATTCAGTTATAAACTGATTATCAACTACAGTTTCAGAAAATGAAATTTTACATCCCACAGCACAGAGATAGCTGAAAATTAATATGAAATATGAAAATAAAGCTTCTTGGTTAAAACATTGCATTAAATTCTAAAGTATTGGAAGAATTTTTCAATATCTGAACCTTCTCCTGCAAACTCTCAGGAACCTAAATGTGATAAAACTTAGAAAAATGAACACCTTATTTAATACTTAAACTTTCTATGAGTAAAGCAGAAGGAAATTTGCCACAATTAGAACAAAGATCAAGTTCTTATAACCTGTGATTTTTAAAGGTATGCACTAGAAACCAAACTTTAATGTAAAACATCTTATTTAATAAATAATTATATGTTCATGTATTTGCAAATATGACTATTTTAATAAAAAGTGTTTTTACAGCTAGCATGAATCCATATTTATTTGTGGGAAAAAATCCTCTTTTGATAAATCTAAGGCTACTTAGGTTTTCATAGTATTAATAAGAAAAAGTATTTAAGAATCTAAATTGTGAATTGCAAAAATAGTTTAAGAACTAGCAAAAATATCAAGGAATACAGATTGGAAGCCTAAAAATACACATGAAAATATCAAAGCAGCCCTACTGAAAATAGGGATATTCTATATTATTTCTGCTATTAAATTAAGGAAGTGTTGAAATACCTTGGAAGAAACAATTTTAAGTGAGGGACATGAAAATACTTTTTTTTCTAATTATTGTTTTTGTACCTACACATAGGAAACTCTAATCTGATCTAATTAATTTTTCTTAAAATATGAAGAAACATTTCCTTGACATAGGAATATTATATGTTAATCATAATGAATTGAATCATACAGAATACAAACTCTTACTTTCTTTAACTGTACTGTACGAAACTATAATTCTTAGTACAATTTTGAGAATTTGTTTTCATAGCTTATATCTGAAATGCTTTCTCATTATAAAATAATTTTCAGCTCATGATAAAGAATTTCTATATTTTCCACCTAAGATATGTAAAATCATCAGCTTTCATTAATAATCTTTAAATTTATTTCTTCATTTTTAATGCATATCAAAGCCTTAAAATTTACATGTTTGTTGATATTATTTATAATGTATAATACAGAATATTTAACTGACCAAAGATAGAGCATGCTTGTCCTTTTAGTATATGGAAAAGAATTAAAAGAGAAAACGCTAGATTAGTGAACATAAGGTAGCTAAATTTTGTCACATCATCCCTATGACAGTTTCTTGTCACATGATATTGAGCTAGAAGGAATTGTCATGTCCCATTGATATATATTGGCATTCAGAAACAGTTTTCAATCATCATATGCATATCAGATGGAGTCAGAAATTTCTTGCAATGTAGAATTCCTCAGAAGTGCAGCAAGGGTTGTAAGTAGTCTAAATACCCTCCATTACATTAAGATTAAATGTCAGCTGAGAATTTGTTACACATGTGAGTGAAGGATGGCTCATAACTAACCTTAAAAATAATTTAGTTGAGTCTGCATGAGGTAATAAAAATATGTTCTCTTAGACTGCATCACAGTCTACAACTTCCTCATGAGGAAAAGAGGAGGGGAGGCACTGATCTCTCCTCTGTGGTGACCAGTGCCAGGACCCAAGGAAATGGCCTCATGTTGTGTCAGAGGAGGTTTAGGATGGATATTAGAAAAAGGTTCTTCACCAAAAGGGTGGTTGGTCACTGGAACAGGCTCTCCAGGGAAGTGGTCACAGCACTGACAGAGTTCAAGAAGAGTTTGGACAACACTCTTGGGCACATGGTGTGAGTCTTGGGGATGGCCCTGTGCAGGGCCAGGAGTTAGACTCGATGATCCTTGTGGATCCCTTCCAACTCAGAAGATTTTGTGATTCCTTGCTTCCATCACATCCTGACATGATTAGTCATTTGGAAAAAATATTTCTGTAACCTTCAATCAAAAGAGCTGGTGGTTAACCTTCCTAAAATAAGAAGTCTAATAATCCACAGTAATAATTAGGCATAAGAAAAGAACACGTGATTTCACTTAGAAGAGGAATATGTGATTTCTATTTGGCATAGCAAATAACCTATTTTCATTTTTTCATCATAAAATTCTTTTAGGCATAATGTCAAGTAACTTGCCAAAAACTGAACTGTTAGTGTGGATACTTTACAAGCATAGAATAATGAGTAGGCCCTGTTCCAATTTTGTTATAGTCTAACTAAATACTACTAGAAAATGTAAGATAACAGATTCCCAAAACAACAAAAAAAACCCTTGATCCAGGAATTTTTTAAAAATTATTTCAAAAATATGAAGTAGACTATTTTCAAACTAGAAGATTGTTAAGTTACCTAAGTACCTTGGACATAAGTTATTTTGAAGGTTACAGAATTTTTTTGCTATAATTTGGAACTATTTGCAATTTCTTTTTAAACAGGTCTGACAAGCTGCTTTACTGATCTGTTTCACATAATGAAATAGGTAAACAGAGAACAGCCTAACTTCCAAGTCTGTGATTTTGAACCAGACAGCTAGCCCTTATACTTACTTGAGTATATTTGTTATTTCTGAAAACATTTAAATACATTGTACCATGTACTTCTTGGACATAATGGACGAAGCCAAGTATTTGCTCATGCACCATAGTTATCAAAGCAAAGTAAGCTAGTTCTGCTCTTCTTCCTTCACTACTCAGTTCTGTACATATTTTTGTCAGTAAAGAGTCCAACCCTTCACTCCCAGCAGCACTTTTTACACATGGCAGCAGAAGCTCTGTTTTTCCCTGCATATACAACTCCAGGGTTCTAACTTCTCATAGAACCCCTCTATAGTGAGTTTGTCACTTTTGGTCTTTTTCATATTTAGAGTTTGCAAATGTATTTACTATTTCTATGTAAAACTTTCTCTTACTACTGCTACTTAGGCTTAGATAAACCCCAGAAAAGTATGGCTGTTCTACATAACACATTATTTACATAATTGGATTAATTCTTTCAACCTGATTCTTGAAATATTTCATCTTTATTTACAATAGTGTAAGTAATTACTGAATAATGGAGGTATTCTCTCAGAAATATTATTATGTTTGATTTATTTTTAGTCTAGAAGACATTAATTTTGTTTACAAATTGTTAGAAAAAAACATGGGCTATGGGGAAAAACGTGAACAAAAGAGCTCCAAGAATTCTAGAATTCAACTCTTCAGTATTGAAACTCAGCAATATAATACACCTTCATCTCTTTTCACATAGAAAACTATCTTAAAGATCTCTAAAAAGGATATAGTAGATGATCTTAAGTAAATATTAAGAGTCAAACAAATGACCTGCTGTTCATATAGTGTGTTACCTCAAACTTCCTAAAAGTTCTTACCATAACTGAAGATTTAGATGTACAATCTGATATTATTATTACTTTTTTATTATCATTGTTACTGTGTTGATTATTCTAACATTTCTATACAACAGCTAGCATTTAGCATTATTAATGCATTTATGTATAAATATAAACATATTAACATTAACCCTCTACTTTAGAATTTTCTGAAACATTTACACCTGAGGGAGATTATAGCTATCAGGCTGTTTTGAAATGATGTTTCAACGTTTCTAAAATTCAGGAAAATGCTTAATGTCTAGTGCACATAACATTGTTGAGTAGAACTTTCATTCAGTGTTAAAACTGAACCAACTCTAGTGATATCATAAAACTAAGAAATATTTTATGAACACTGATTAGGCACAAACAAGAAAATTGTCTTTGCAATCAGGATTTTGGTTTTCCTCAGAATTTCTTATTTTAAATGAAAAATGACCAAGGTTTTTCTTGGTTTTTTCCCCCTTATTTTGTTTGATAATTCTGTTATCAAAAGTTTGGCATGGTATTAGGGGAATTTGATAAAATTATAATTCTTTTTCTGCATTTCTATAAAATAAGTACAAAAAATTAGTGGAGGCTCAAGTAATTTTGTAATTATAGGAACTCACACCCACTGGTATATATGGTGATTTTTAAAAATTATATATATATAAACTTATTTATAAATACATAGAGGCATGAATTCTAAATGTGGTATCATAATAATATTTTATACTTACTCTAATCTTTGTCCTCTAAAATCTAGGTGATACAGCTGGTTCTTGTGGTGATCCAGGTATCCCAGGCCATGGATCTAGAGAAGAAAACAATTTTAAAATTAAAAGCACGATACATTTCAGCTGTGATATTGGATATATCCTCCATGGCTCAGAAGAAAGGACATGTTTGGCAAATGGAAGCTGGACAGGAAGACAACCTGAGTGCAAAGGTAAATCAAAGATCCACTCAATTTTTAAACTGTGCTTTTAATACTGTTGATCAGAAAACCAATTTTCTATTGCCAGATTTGTGTTGTGAATGGTATGCAGTTATTTTGGACTGACAATTAAATTTTTTTCAAATAAGTTTTTGCACAATAGCAGTGGCTTGGCATCAGGTGACAAATTTGAAAACAGTTCCTGGCACCCACAAAACTGCATGCTTACAAGTTTTGAGGAAAATAATAGCTAAGCCTCTAGAATGCCACGATGCTGCCAGCGGGGGCACCGGGCATCCGCCCACGGTTTCAGGGGCTGCCAGGCTGCTTTGGGGGCATGGGAGGGCTGGCGAAGGGTTAAACCCTTTTAACCGAATCCCCCGGTGTTCCAGGCATGCCGAGGAAGGAGAGACAAGCGGAGGGGCTCCTCAGATGGTTTATTCAGGCACTGGGATCCTGCCAGGGAAGCGCTGGCACGGCATTTTACAGTTACATATATGCCAACATGGGGGGGCGGGGGTGGGTACAACATCCTATGAGGTAGGGATGCTGGGTTTGAATTTGGTGGGCTTTATATACGATTGCAAAACACAGAGCCCTCTGGGGGGAGAAACCAGATACCGGGGGGGGGGGGCGGGAGGGGAGAGCAGTGCCTGGCCCTGGCCAACACCGAAACCTGGCCAACAGCACACCGCAACACTAGAACTCAATTTTTTGATGAATATTGTTTCACTTAAACATCTCACCATAACCTGACCTTTAATCACAATCACAACCTTTATACACCTGAATTACAGACAAAACAGCTCAGTTTTGAGGAAATGTCAGTGCCAGTATTTCTTTCTATATCTATGTATAAATGGTTAACTTAAAGTTTCATTTAGTAATACTGTTGACATTATTATTTTTCAATAGAAAACACAATGCTGAAACAAGTTTATTTGTAAAAAATAATTCTGGAAATTTCAAGTCTGACAAATTATCATAAAAGAAAGCTCTAACAGGGTATTTATGAAGAATCATTTATTGCTTAAATTACTTTGCTTCAGAATAGGAAATAATTCCCAACAGATTCTTTTGCAAATCAGTGTTTTGAAAAGAAGAAAATAGTTTGAGAACTTGTACTTTTATTTTCCACTTTATCACTGTTGACTGTGTTATCTGTATGAAAGAGTAATTTTATTTTAAAAACTTATTTTATAAGCTGGTTTTGTAATATCCTTTCTGCTGAATGATTGTCGACCTTATACTGCATTTAAAAAATAGTACATAAATATATATATCTCTCTGTGTGTGTGTGTATGTTTTATGTTGGTATCCAAAGGGATATGCTTTGTCCAACTGCACCACCTGCTATTTTTCTTTGATCTCATCTATTACAAAAATAAATTAGCTCTTCTACATTTTAAGATAGTTTTGATGATATTTCTTTCTTGAAATTATAAATATAGTTCACAGATATATATAGGTGTGGGTAGTGCATACACAGGTATATTGTTCTAATTTAGGACATATAGATTAGATGTATATGTACATAATCACATCAGAAGGACACATTCAAATTCCCATGTTGACATTAAAGAACTGGGAAACATCAGGGTTCCCCCTGCCTGTGAAGTAATAGTTGACTCCATTCAGTGGTTTGGATTAGGAAGAATATTTTAATGATGCTAGAAATGCATTATTCAAAGGAAATCTACAATTATCATTGTAGATCAGATATTTTCTTACAATTGGAAGTTTGTTTTTGCAGCTAAATTAGCTTTTCACTAATGCAGAATATAAAGCTGAATTCATAAGCTGTGTTTCTCTACAAACCAAAGGGCAAAAAATAGTAATTCACGCTCACAGGTTTTTAACGTACAATGTGCCTTATGAGTAGGTGGTGAAACTTACATTTTTAAGGACAACAGAATGAGAACAGATTTCTACCCAATAACGCTGCTGGCAGAAGGATTGTTCTTGCTCCCATTTTTCCTATTTCAAAAATCATCTTTACTACATAAAATACTTCACATTTTCCTTTATAGCTGTGCAGTGTGGTAATCCAGGAACAACTGCTAATGGAAAAGTACTTCGTATTGATGGAACTACATTCTCTAATTCAGTAATTTATTCATGTATGGAAGGATACATACTTTCTGGATCATCTGTAAGACAGTGCACTGCCAATGGAACATGGTCTGGATCCTTGCCAAACTGCACAAGTAAGACACATTCCTAATAGTCTTGTGTTTCCTCTCCTTTGAAAGTAATAAAGTAAAATATAGAAGTCGCGTGCCAATAAATCAAGTTTTCAGCTTTTTCTTGCACTACTTCCTACATGATTTTGTATGCTAAATACTTTTTAAAAATACAAGGCTATGCAAATGGAAAGAATATGTTTTTTAAAGGCACAGTATAGTAAAATGTATAGACTGCTCTTTCAGTTTAAAGGAGATGTATGGTTACATAATCTACCCCATTAATTCTTTACTAGTATATATATTCAAACTTATTTATGTTTTGTGATATGACATATCCAGACTTTTTTATTTTAATTGCTTTACTTCATCTTGAAAAATTAGCAGTATAATATTCGCTTCTTCCAGAGGGTAGAAAATAAAAACCTTGTAATGAACACTTGAGAATTCTTTGTAGTGACTCCAAGGTCAAAACTGTTGTCCCATTTTCACATATCATCTTCTGTTTGGCCTCTTCATTAACCTTAAACTTTCTTTGGTTACCCAACTAACAGAAGCTATTTCAGCATATCTCACAATCATAATGAGCATTTTGCAACACTTTATTTTCAAGCCCATCTGTTCCTGCTTTATTACATGTCCTAGTTCATCCTTTAGAAGCAGTTATGAAAATTTTACATTTATGTGATGTATGAGACTGCCTATAATTTTGAAGAAATACATCCTCATCAGAAGTATAGCAAACCGTTGTTTAAACTTTGAAAACACTTACAGCAACCCAAATAGAGGCCAAAAGCTAGATGATAAAACTTCTTGTGTTGTTTTTAAATCCATCTTCAGTGGTTTTTTGCAGTCACAAAGCCTGAGAGCCCAGTGTTTTTGTTTATTTATTATTTTCCAAATTAGAATGAGAACCAGATTAATTGTACCAAAGATAAAGGTGGTTTGTGATGTCAACTGCATCTATATTTTTTCTTGTATTTTAGAATAACATTTTACTGAAATATATACCAAAAAGATCTTCTCAAGATACATTACTCAGGTAGAATAAGACTTTAACTTGAAAAATGTTGAAGTATCCTAGTAAAACAAAGAGGGGGACATTCAGGATATACCACTTTTGTTTAGTCAAGGTATTAAAATTTACAGCCAGTCTATACTTTTTACAGCTCCTTCTTGCACATCATTGAAAATGCTGGGTTTTAGGGCTGACATTGTAAGAAGAGAATAGCATAGATGCTCCTTTACAGGCAGGGAGCCCTGGGCAGTGTACCATCAAACAGGATTGACCCATGTGCAATGCCATGCAGACCTTGACCATAGCAAGTTATTGTAGGAGTTTCTTAGAAAGAAACAACACTGTCATTTCCACAGTCAAACAGAAGCAACGTTCTCATGAGAGCTTCTTGTTGCACTGCTCAGTAAAAAGCAGGGCCATGCAGTCAGCAAGGTGTAATCACTGAGTGGGAGCTGCCTGCAGCACCTCTGCTGCCATGAGCTGGCTGAGGCTGTGCCCTGGGCAAGAGATCTGTGGCACAGCACAGGTCTGAAGGCCACGAGTCTGGATGTGCAGCACAGCCCTGGAGCTCCCCAGCTTAACTCTGTTGTGGTTCACTGGCTCATCAACAGGAAACGTTCTTCTGGTCAGCATCATTGCAACAATTTAAGATATTGTTGCCTACCATACTGACTTAAGTGAAGTCCAACTGAAATGAAAGAAAGATTAGAGGAAAAAAGGGTAAATGCATTAGCTTTATATTTTAATTCAGTCAAAATAATAGTACACCTGGAAAAGTGTTGAGGATGATTTTAGTAAAATTTGCACATTAAGGATAGTAAATGGAATATGTCAAATAAAGAAAGTTAGAACATACAAAGTATTTGGAAATACTTGTGTAAATAGGAGAAACAGTTCTGTCTTTCCCAGCTCTATATTATTTGAAAAGTGATCAATAAAAATATATGGCTTTTTAGTTTTACATAATTTCAAATTACTATGTTACTAGGTTAACTAAAACAGGCTGATCTCCAGTTTTCTTTATCAGTACATTAGCTACCTTTACACTAACCCACATAACCCTGTGGTATGTTTTCTAGTCTCTTCTGTATCCATACAGTGATTGCATGGGACATTTTAAGATTTGGTGTATATGATGTGTAATTAGTATCTGCTCACTCAGACCATGATAAACTGTAGAGAAGGCATACCATATGTACCTTGGGTTCTCAGGTCCCAAGTTATTAGGTCAAGGGAGCTGGACAGAATACACCACAAATATGTAGTCATTGATTTTTGTGATTTTGGAGACCAGGATGCAGAGAGGGTGCCATTCACATCAGCCATGCTTTGGCATTGACTTAGAAGTGGTCAGGACTTGTACTCTGCCCAGGAAACTGCTTCTCACAGTTTTCCAGAAGAAATAGCAATGCTGTAGGGTGATTTTAAAGTTTACTATTAAATAAACCATAAAACACATGGGATACTATATTTTGTATGAACTAGATTTTTCCCCTTTCTTTTTTCCTGAAAACAACCACTTTTTATCATTGACACTAGTGTTCTCTAGATTTCTCACTCTAAAAACTGTTCCAGAAATTGATAGATCAAATTGACCCCATCTGAGGGAAACATATCTGTTTAAACACTATTTTCAGATGACAATTATGTAAAACTTTTTATTAATTCCTTTATGAGCATTTTATTTCATTAGGAAATTAAATGATCTCCTGACACTAGAAGCCATACGAGGTTTTACAACCACTCACACATGTTAAAGTACTACAGACCTAGTTTTTATGTAAGCCATAGCCCGTATTTGGGGGTCACCTGAACATTCTCACCTGTTTGTGTACATAGCAACTATGTGAGCATTTATAATGTGGGAGGCTTTTGCAGGCATATATTTTAAGTTTTCCAGATTTTGTTTCCTTTCTGAATATACCCATAGAAAAGAAAGTAAATAATAGACATCTACTTTTTTAATAATGAAACTGAATTGATAAGAAAATTCGAGCATATCAAAGGGTGGTAGTGGCATATGGATTATTTCCTGCCTTTTTTTGTTTCATTTTGTAATCTTGAAATTTTTTTGATCAAAATTGTACAGTCCTTTATTACTACTGTTGAACAATTATGTTCTCCAAATATAACTGTTACATAGCTCCACATATGTTTGGCAGCTAATTAAGATGGCATATCTTTATCTACTCTTGGTGGAGATAAGATTTATGATACTTTTTCCTTCTCCATTTTTCCTCCAGTTGATGCCTAGTGTTGTCATGTTTTCCCCTCACATATAGATAAATCTTGGATTTTAAAATATGTTCCTCAACTATTTACTTGGCAGTTATCAGTTGTGGAGATCCAGGAGTCCCAGCCAATGGCATGAGATATGGTGATGATTATGTTGTTGGACAAAATGTTACTTATATGTGCCAACCTGGTTATACAATGGAAGCAAACAGCTCCTTCATTCGCACTTGCACTAGCAATGGCACGTGGAGCGGAGTAATCCCAACATGCAAAGGTACAACATTTATTTTGCTTGTCAACTATTTCTTCTATGACTTTTACCTACACTGCTTATTGTAAATTGTTAATTTATTTTGTATTTCCACAGAAATCAAAACTTACTTTTAGTATGAATACACTGAATTAATTTTCTTTGGCTGCAGAAACAGTGACTTCATCTTTTGCTTCTTTTCCCTTTTATATTCCTACAAGCATAGTATATTGAACAGTTTTGTAGTTCTGTAGAATATTTTATTACTTTGCTGCTAAACTGAACTTCCCAATATGCAATGATGGTTTAGATTTGTTAAGTGCAGTTAGAATGTCATATGAAAATAACCATATATATGTCCCTGCTTTTACAAAAAGAACACTCAAACATGTAAAAGACACCTCTGGGAAAAATCTACATATATACAAACCGAACTTTGTCAAAGGCAAATTCATCTGACTTACTCTATCTATAATACTAAGATTTTTTTCCTGATCCCTCCTTTATTAAGACAGGCACCTTTAAGCATCACCTTGCTACAAAAAGACTAAATCGTTCTTGCAAATTTCCCAATAAAATTTTTCTGCTTCATGTTATTTTCTCTGCTCTGAAAACTGAAAGGATTAATCTCAAGATACTCCTTTTTTCTCTTCTTCAAATTGCATACGTGATTTTTCTGGGTTTTTTGTTTGTTGGGGGTTTTTTGTTGTTGTTGGGTTTGGGGTTCTTTTAATGTACCCTGTTAAAATTTTAACAGCAGAAACTCTGAACATTACTGAAAGACGACCTTATCTGTCTCACCAAAAATATTTTCTCTGAGAAACTCGCTTGCTAAACCCTTAAAAAACTTGTCTCTACAGTAATTCTTCTCACTCTTCCTGATACTAAATCTATAGAAAAACAGCATTACCATTTGGTGTTTTCTTTCTGGGTGAAGTATGTCTGAGCTCTATTCTTTCAAAACTTAGTTAACTACATTTGCACTTACTTTGTTCTTATCCATCTTCCTTCTGTTTCATTTTAAGGAAGCAAAGTAACATACCTGTTCAGCAGCACTCATTTTCCTCCCCAGAATTCATTTGTAAAACTAGATCGAATTAATTTCAAACTTCCACTATATTTGCAGTTACTTTCCTTGCTGAACGCAGTTCCCCCAATATCTTACCAAGTCCTGTTTAATTCTAATTCACCTTTGACAATGTCAGTTTTCCTGACACATTCTTAAGGATGTCAAACTTTGAAATCCTCTTGACATTTCCTTTTTTTCCTGTTTGTGTTGTGCTCATAGATAGCCTTAGTTTCAATTAAAAATTATTTTAAGAACAGAAGAATGTCCATAGAGGTCCTATTGACCAAGAGACTGTCTGTCTCCAAGAGCAGCTGTAAGTCCACAGCTAGAAGACCATAAGACAGAACAAGTATTTACGATAAAGTCTCTCAGCCTCAAATTCTTACGGTCTACAGGACACCTTCCTGGGACCAGGAGATCTAACTCTCATTTGATTCAAACAGAATCATCAAAGAAAGAATTTTAATATCAATTTTAACTTTGAGTTTTTGAGTCTTTTTGGCTTTGGATTATACATATTTAATGCTTGTATAAATGCTAAATAATAATCCTTTGAATAATCTCTAGTGTTCTCAGAATTTTGTTCTACTTTACATTAGTTTGTATAAGTACACTAGATAATAGTGTAATTAAAATAATAGATAAATTCAGTAGTGTAAAATGTATAACAATTAGTTTTTACTGTCAGAATGAAATGCCAGGTCCTTTGGTACTATTTAGTTAAAATAATTAGAAAATGAACTGGGCAGAAAATGGGTGTATAATTGTCACTGTGCCATTGAAAGAGAAGATATAAATACTGCTGTGCTATGCCTAGTTGGAAAAGGATGCATGTTCATCAGCAACTAAATATTCAGATATTCTGACATTGGGGTTTTTTTGCAGACTTGCATTTGTAATATACTTGTAGTTCTTAAACTGAGAATGTTGTGGTACATATTTATGCCTAACTCTCTAACTAAAATAGAGAGGCATTCTGGCTTGTTGCTGGGTGTTGTTTTGGTTTGCTTTTCTTACCCTAAAATTCTGATGTTACATCTATTTGCTTCTTCTCTCCTTTCCCAGTTAGTCACCAGTATGTCCTCCCTTATTAGTCAGCTCAGAGGTTAAAATATACAGTTCCCTTTAAAAGGACTGTTTGTGAAGATCTTGGAAAATGAGGACAGAATTCTGCTGCTTAGAGCACTTATTTTGAATTATTTTTATTAAAACATCACAAAAATGTGGCAAAAGCTATCATGTCCTTTTCTGGGACAAAACCAAGGACCCAAAATCTAGATTTGGTTTATTGGCTGGTAAAGGATTATTTAATACTAGTATTCTCAAACAGTCATTATTGGTACTGAAAAGTATCTTTATGGTCTACATAACTGAGATTCTCTCACTGAGGACAATAATAAGAATGGAGAAATGGTAGATAGTGAACCTTCTGTAGGTTGCATTCAAACACATATTACTCCTCATCTAGTGCCTCTGAATTCTTTTAAGCTCACAAGATGACAGCTGTTCTAAACATAAATTTAAAGATTATGGGTGCAGCATTTATCTTCCTCCAGTGTTGTTACCTGTGTGTTCTCTGCTCGATTTTTAATCACCACATCTTCTCATTTATCCCGACTGGCTTTACCAGATTAAATTGTATTCATTTTATTTGCTCTCTTTCTCTTTTGGTAGCACAGTTTCTCCAAATTTTTCTCTATTTTACCCTTTTGTCTATCTCATTCATTCTATCAACTTGGTCTAAATTTTGCCTTTTTTCTTTTTGGTTCAAGTTTTCTTTCATTTAATTTCTTTTTTACCTTTCCCCTTAAGCTTTCAATTTGCACTTGTCTGGTGCTACACCACTATCCAGTGAATAACACTTTTATCTTCATCATAACAGTTGTATCTCTCTATTTCTGCTGCCTTCCTGTACTGTTTTTCAGTCCTCTTCCCTACAACCAAATAGAAGATGTTTCTATTTTTTTCCTAGGAGGCCTGGCAATTAGAAAGTATACTGAAATACTTCTTGTTGGCCTTAGACGCAGCAATACTAACAGTTTCAAGGAGTTGAAAAGCCTTACATTTTCTCCCTCTTGCTAGAAACTAGATGAACTACTCACAAAGCAAATAGTAACCAAACTGTGGTACTTAGAAACAGGCTTTCAAGTAATGTTTTGGAACAGTTGGCCTGGAAATTCATCACTGTGCATTAACATTTAGCAAATGCCTAAGCTAGTCAACAGGAATAAAATATTTGATTATTGCCACACTAATAAAATATAATTATGCTGTCTTAACAGACAAAAATAAAATTAGTGGTAGATTACCAGACATATCTTAAATGTTGTAGATGTCATAGTTTTCATACTGATTTTTAGGTAGTCTTCCTGTTTGGTTTGATGCAGCATCCTGGTTTATTTAAGACACTTCATCAATCATCAACTGCCTCCTTAATGAAGGAAACCAGAAGTACTAACTTCAGGAAGTGTGGCAAGAATACAGTGAAAAAGATAGCATGTCCTGACTGTATTGTCCTCTAAAAAAAGGTGAAATTAGCCCATATGGTTCTTCTGGTAATTGTGTACACCGGGGATATTTACAGCAGCTGGGCCTAATTATTTTGAATATTATTGCAGCTGTTACCTGCCCAACTCCTCCGCAGATCTCTAATGGAAGGTTGGAAGGAACAAACTTGGACTGGGGATTTAGCATTAGCTATGTCTGCTCTCCAGGATATGAACTCTCTTTTCCTGCTGTTCTGACTTGCGTTGGGAATGGAACATGGAGTGGTGAAGTACCTCAGTGCTTACGTATGTATTCACAATATATATATATATATATTTGGCTGTTGAACTATAATGGTTTTTTCCTCTTTGAAGTTTTCACTTTTTTTTCCCCCTCCCTCCCCCACTAGCTCAATTAATTTCAAACCTTGGACAATTACAATCCTTCTAAAAATTGCTAAAATTCTCTAAAATTTTAAAGTTAGTAGTAGCCTGAAAAGGTCATGGGAATATCTGTAAACTCTATGTGAGCATGCATATAGAAGTTCTTGGACACAAACACAAAAAAAAAGATATTACAGGCAATGTGTACAACATAATCCAAGGCAATTCAAGATCAAAAGGTGCTGTCTTGTTTTCAGATCCAGCTACATATGTGATAGGGTAACTTTCATTATAATCTCTTCTATTTCCTCATTACTCATCCTAAACTTCCTGTGATGTCACAGAGAAATTTTTCTCGCTGTAATGTCGACTAGGCCCTGGGTGATTCTGTGACACTTACCTATTTTTCATCCTGCAGTAAATTAACCTATATATTTTATGCAGTAAAATTTATTAATCTGGAAGGTATAAATAACATTGATGGATTTTTATATTACTACAAATTTCAGTATAATATCCAATCCCATTCAATATTTATTTTTTTAAAAAATGATTGTGATTATTCTGAGAGATATTCAGTTGATTGCACTGAAAAAGGAGGTTTTGTAGTTATTTGTAGAATAATTATACCACTCTGTAATGGTCTTAAAAAAGGAGTCTAACTGGAAGAGGATAATATCATATTCATGGCTTTACAGTCTCTGAAGTTTAATTTGAACTTGCCAAGTAGCAGTGCTTGCCAGGTAGTTTGCTAAATGTTGCAAAATGCACTTCTCTGTTCTTTTACTATTTTTTTTTTCATTTTTCATCTCTCCCTGTCAAAATTTTGGCTGTATCCCAGTACTATGAAAGCATATCATATAGATCATATTTTCTTTTTCTTTTTTTTTCCCAATTACATTCTCATATCATCAACAACAGTTTCTGACTGCTGGTGAAACTCTGTGTGCCAGGGGTGGAACATGATGAAAGGCATTGTTTCTGGAAGAAGAAGAAGACCACTATTTGTTGCTTAAATTCTCTATGTAGAGCTCTTCTAGAATCCACTCTACTATGAACATCAGAGACTATGAAAAATTGTTTTCATTATTTGTTCTTGATTGAAATATGGTGTCCTTCATTAATTTTTGGATACCACAAACTCTTTATGGTTTTTAAAGTTGGAATACTCAGTACTGCAATATACTCTGAAAAAGTGGGCTCTACCTTTAAACTTTTTGAAAGGTGTATTTAGCACAAAATGCAGCTGCCTGGGAATTAAAGGCTATTTCATGCAGAGTACATTAACTGAATGTTGTTGACGTGCAGTGGTTACCCATTGGCTTGCAAGAGAAAACAATTGGCAGCCAGTGCTTGTTGAAGACCTTAAGCCTAGTTACCATCTGGCAGAAATGAGAGGGAGCTGGTGCAAGTCATTCTCAATATGCAATCTTTAAGCAGTTCTTGACATCAGAAATTTAGTTCCCACCTTGGTTCCTTAGAGCCTGTAGCTGAAGATATGCAAGGTGTCGTTATGACACAGAATAATTATTTCAAAATGGAATATGACTATGTCCTTGGCTGAGTATTTGTCATCTATGACCCAGTAAATTTGTTTGCTTAATTACTCATGCAGTAATTTCAGTACAGGACTGCTGGTTTTATAAGCTTGGCAATAGGTGGCAAAAATGTGGACCTATGCCATGAAATCCCTAACTGCTGATATAACTTAGAATCATAGAATTATCATAGAATATAATGAATTGGAAGAGACCCATAAAGATCATTGAAGTCCAGCTGCTGGCCCAGCAGAGAGTTTTACCCATATACCTGAGCGCATTGTCCAAACGTTTCTCAAACTCTGTCAGGCTTGGAGCTGTGACCACTTCCCTGAGGAGCCTATTCCAGTGCCCAACCACCCTCTGGGTAAAAAACCTTTTCTTGATATACAACCTAAACCTCCCTGACACATCTTTGTATCATTCCCTTGGGTCCTGTCACTGGTTACCACAGAGAAGAGATCAGTGCCTGTTGCTTTGCTTCACCTAGTGAAGAACCTGTAGACAACAATGAGGTCTTGCCAGTCTCTTCTCCTCTAGGCTGAACAAATCAAGAGACTTTGGCCATTCCTCATGTGGCTTCCTCTCAAGGCCCTTCACTGTCTTTGTTGCTCTCCTTTGAATGCTCTCTAATAGCTTTATATCCTTCTTTTATTGTGCCACCCAAAACTGCACACAATATTCAAGGTGAGGCGGCCCCAGTGCAGAGCAGAGCGGGACAATCCCTTCCCTTGCCCAGCTGGCGATGCTGGGCCTGATACCCCCAGGACACGCTTGGCCCTCCTGGCTGCCAGGGCACTGCTGACTCATGTTCAACTCACCACTGACCAGGACCTCCAGGTCCCTTTCTGCAGCGCTGCTCTCCAGCAGCGTTTTCCCATTCTGGAAGCACATCCAGGTTTATCCCATCCCATGTGCAGAGTCAGCACTTGCTTGTGTTAAACTTCATGTGGTTGGTGATCGTCCAGTCCTCTGATCTGTCTGGGTCTTTCTGCAGGGCACAGATGCCTTCAAGTGAATCAACAGATTTTCCCAATTTAGTGTCATCAGCAAAGTTACTTAGTATACCTTTGAGTCCAGGTATTTTAGGAATCTTCTGGACCTCTTTGTACCAGCTGTGTGGTATTCACAGTTAACATCTGGCAAGCTGAAGTCCCCCAAAAAGACAAAAGAAGTTGATTTAGAGGTCTCCCTTAGTTCATTCAAGAATAATTTGCCAGTGTTGACACCCTGTCTGTGTGTCCTATAGTAGACTCCCATAACAACATCCACTTTGTTTGTGTGTCCTTTAATCCTTACAAAAGGCTCTTAACATGCCATAATGTCATTGTTTTGTCCAGGACAGGGTTAATTTTTTGCAGTAGCTGGGAGAGGGCAGGGCTAAGTCCCAGGTGTTATTCTGTAACACCTCACACCACTGCCAGGGGTGGGGGAAAGGACTCTGGCTTCTGAGATGATGTTCCTTCCAGTCAGAAAAACATGAGTGTGGTCAGGTAGAGTTGGGCTCTGCCGTAAACATTTTCCATGTAAATCACTCTCTCTTTTGTATACTTTTGTTATTAATATTGTTGCTGTTACTGTTAGTTTTCTTATTTCACTGCTGGTTTCAGTAAATTGTTCTTACCTCAACCCGTGATCTGTGCCTTTTGTGCTTGTAATTTTCAACCCCAGCCTGACACAGTGTGAAGGGGGAGGGGAAAACCGTGAAGGGACGGGGGAAAACCTCGGGGAGTGAAAAAGAGCAACAGGGTGCTTTTGGGGAGTCTCGGTGGGGGCCCCTGAATGGGGCAGTGTCATTCCTAAACCAGGACACATAACCAGCAGCAAGCTCTGCCACCCCTCTCCCCTGGCTCATCCCCCACCTCACTTGCCTGCCTATCCCTCCTGAACAGTGTGTAACCCTCCTATTGGCCCACCAGTCACAGGACCGATCCCACTAGCTTTTACTTGTGCCAAGGATGTTGTATTTCTGGGGCTGAGTCAAGGCTTCTAACTCCTCATGGAGAAGACTGAAGGATCTCTCACTGATACTCAAACTTAGGCATGCCATCCCATTGCCTATCACAGATGAACCTGGTTTTGTCCCTTTCCCTATCCCAGTGTAATTTAAAACTCTACTGGTCAGCCCTTCTAACACCTGTGCAAAAATCCTTTTCTGTTCTGAGAAGAGACAGTCTTCTGATTGCCATTGAACAGCAATAGATCTGGTGTTGTATAGACCATAATATGATCAAAAACCCCAAAATTCCTCTGATGACACCATCCTCAGAGCCATCTCTTGATCAGCTGGGTCTGCCTGTTCCTTTCAGTATTCTTCCCTGATACTGAAAGGATTTAAGAAAACACTAGATGTCCTCCTGATCCTTCAAACAATTGCACTAAGGCCCTGAAATCTTTTTTGATTACCCTTGGACTTCTCTTTCCTACCTCATTGCTGTGGACATAAAGAACAGCAGATAATAATCAGAGGGTTGTGCAAGACTAGAGAGTTTTCTAGTAATGTCCCTTACCCAGGCCCCAGGGAGGCAGAAGACTTCCCTATGGGTAAGGTCTAGTTGGAATATTGGGTCCTTGGTTTCTTTCAGAAGGGATTCACCTATGAAAACTTCCATTCTTTTTTATTTGACAGAGGTGGTCATGATGCAGGGGGTAGGTTATCTTGCCCTCCAGTCCCAGAAAGACCTTCATGTGCATCTGCATGTTAAGTTGTCAGTCCATCCAGTTCCAGGGCCACATACCTGTTGTATAAGGGCACCTGGGAAGATGAAGCAGTCTAGGAAGGGATTTGCCTGTCCCCCCAAGTAGTAACCTACTTCCATTTCCCCTCATCTCTGCGATCCCCCCACTTCTGCCTGATGGTGAGAAGGTATGGGATCTTTTGTTTCTTGTGTCATGGTTGGCTGGTATACCCATCTCAGGGATGGTAGAATATGATGCCACCAGTTGATCTCCTTGTCTGATGCTCCTTAGCTTGAATGCCTCCTGAGGAAGCTCAGTCGCCAGGCTGAGCATCTCCTCTACCGGGGCACATCTCTGACAGGTGTGCTCACTGTTGCCATCAGACATTGACAAGAAATGTGCTGTCAATCAGTTAAATTTCTTCTAAGAAGGAAACCAACCTCACAGTCTCTGTACCAGAACTCTATGGTCCCACTCTGTTAAAATATCTCAGAGTCCTTAGGAAAATATTTCCTTTGGGAGTGGGAACACCCATAGAGCTTCTAGCTCACTGCAACTTTAGTTGTTCTGTAGTCACCTGTTCTAGTATCAGAGGAAAACTGATTTGTTTTCCATGTGTTTTACCATGAAGCGTGGTTTCCACACTTACTGATATAAGAGGAAAATATTCAGTAGATATTCAATGACTAGGTCAACTTAACTGACAACCAAGTGGTGGAGCTTACAGTGTGGATGTGCATGGATTTCCCATACAGTCATTGTCTGTAGAAAGAAGCAGAGAGCAGGGGCGTTTCATGTGAGCAGGTCCTTTAAAAGGCTTAAAACATGGGTGGCAAAGATAGAAACATTACAAATGCATTTTGAAGGTTATTGTTTGAGAGATGTAATTTAAATTATGTTTGTAGATGAGAAAGATGGAGCACAAAATTCCACTGTCTGTACAGCATGTCTATTTAGAAACATATTATTGAACATGTACAGGTTAGGGGGTTTTATTATTATTATTACAGCATTTTCTGTCTGATATGAAATTAGACTACACAATATTGGAATTCATGGTGTGTCAAGGAATAATATAGTCTGATGAGACAGGGTTTGCCATAGCTGATTTAATTTCCTGGGTCAATTATTCAAAATCCAGCTTCTGATAATATTCAGTACTTTATACTGCAGAAAAAGGCCAGTTAATTTGCCAGCAGTGCATTCACTCAGTTATGACATGCTATAGACATAAGGAATCTTTAGGTGATAGGAATAAGGTAAAAATATCAATTTAAGAACAGATTTTTATCAGTGAAATTTATCCCATCTAATAACAGTTTATTAGTATTTGACTTTTAGATTGCTACAGAAGTTTCTTTATTATTTTTTTTCGGTGTTTCTTTATTGTTAACTGTTCTAACTTTCAAGTATTGTACTTCCATAGGTACCAAATCTTACCTTTCAGTGAAGGATGAAGAAGCAGGACTTTATGATTCCTAAAATATCTCTGACAAATGCTTTAATCATACAAAAATGCCGAGCACTGTGTAGGTGGCAGAGAGCAGGAGAGGAAGGGAGACTGACATGAAAGTTTGATACACTTTGATTGCTCTCTAAAGATTTGCAGATCAATGTGGTTGGGGGCACAGGTGAATTGTGGATATTTGGACTTTAATAAAATCAGTTGTCAACTTGATTTATCAAGTGTCAGGTACTGACCAAGCACACTATATAGTAATTTTGAACAGCTATCAGAACTACTACAATCTGGCAGACTAAATATTATAAATGTAGTCTCTCTGAATTCCTCTTAAACATATCCGTATTTGATCTGTGCTTAATAAAATAAGTACAAAATTTGAAGGAATTTCTTTACTTAGTTCAGCTAAGTGTTATTTTTATTTTTTTTTAATAAATGACACATTCCATTTCTGTCATGTCTTTTTCCACAGCAAAGTTTTGTGGTGACCCTGGAGTACCTGCTCAAGGGAAAAGAGAAGGCAAAAGTTTCATCTATCAGTCAGAAGTCTCTTTCAGCTGCAATCCTCCTTTTATTCTGGTTGGCTCTAGCACCAGGATTTGCCAAGCAGATGGAACATGGAGTGGTTCTTCTCCTCGATGTATAGGTATGGTTTTGCCCATGTATTGAAATTTCTTGAAATGCTTATTATTCCTCTTCTTGCTAAGTCAGTATAGGATTTTTCAGTTATTTTGAATTATCTTGGTGTTATTCTATACTCTCTAAGAATCAAATAACTTTATTTTTGTCTTTGTGATTGGCTTATTGTATATTGCTGAACAAGCTTAATTTTGTCATACATTTATGTATTTGATTAAAATGCTGTATTTTAATACAATTTGTTTTGTGTTTAACATATTGCAATTTTTTAGAACCTACTCGCACATCATGTGAAAATCCAGGAGTCCCAAGGCATGGATCACAAAACAACACATTTGGCTATCAGGTAGAGTAGACTATTTTTTAATTAACTTCATATTTAAATATTTTTATACTACCTCAGAGTCTAGAAACATCTGATTAGAGGTTCAGAAACTGCTTCTATGAGAGCTGTTTGCTGCTGTGTTGCTGTGTTTCCTTATTTCTGGCTGTTGGATTACACTAACCCTGTGTACCTATCAGCAATGCACTACATGAAAATCTTGTGATCAAGTTCTGCTTGATTTCATCTTGAAGACTTTCAGTATCTCCCACCAATATATAAGTACTACCTGTAATTTATTAAATAGGCTTTTTCTCCTTATATACTGTGTGCCAAACTGCTAGTGTAGACATACTCTAAAAAGCAGAATTTTTTTTCCTGAGAGAAATTCTGTTTAGAACCACAAATGAATTACAGAGTCACAGACCTGTTAGGAGAACTTCCCCTTGTCCACTCCCCTTTCTCAAACCAGGGTCAGCTAGAACACGTTCAGGAGTGCTGGGTCCAGGTGGTTTTGAATATTTGCAGGGATGGAGACTCAACAGTATCTCTGGGCATCCTGTTCCAAGTTGATCACCCTTACACTGAAAATGAACACTTTTTTCTTAGTTTTAAAGAGAATTTTCTATGTTTCAATTTATACCTATTTCCTCTTGTCCTGTCACTGGGCACCACTGAAGAAAAGTCTGTCTCTGTTGTTTGTCCTGCCCCCAGGGGCATTTTGCAGGCTGGATAACCCCAGGTCTTTCAGCTACACCTTATATTCCAGAGGTTATAGTTCCTTAATCACCTTTGTGGCCCATCCCTGGACTCAGTATAGTATTGTCCTTGTCTCTCTCACACTGGTGAGCCCAGCACTGGACCCAGCACTTACTGGTGATCACTGGGGCTGAGCAGAGGGGAAGAAGCACCTCCCTTGACCTGTTTTCAGTGCTCTGCCTGATGCCTCCCAGGAGACTGTTGGCCACATTTTATACAAGGCTGTCTTGTGGCAAATGGTTCTTGCATATGTTTCTGTTGTAAAAAGAATTGTGAAACTAAAAATTATTTTGAATGGCTGAGTTTCTGATTCACACAAAACAGTGATGTCAGTGAGATGTTTTCATGAGTGAATGGTTTAGAGATGCAAAAATGAACCTTATAATTTGCTAGGAGTCTTGTGAACAGAGAGCCTAATCTATCCTGTGCCATTCTGTGTTTAGTGTCAAGGCTGAAAGCTCCAGGCATATGAGGAGGAATGAACAGAAGAGTACCTAGCAGCTCCACAGTTGTATGAGGTCTCTGTCTAGTAGCAGAAAAATAAAAAATTGCAGTTTGCTGGAAAAGCAAGAAAGGGTTGAGTGAAATTTGAACAAATTTTCAAAATGAAAGTAGTTTTTAGAAGCAAAATGTAGCTAAAGACTTTTCTAAGTTTCATGGCCAAAAATTTCTTTGGTTTATCCTTTTGGTGGCCTTTATGCAGTACTACTTGAGCTTGGTTTTAGCAATATTTGGGGTTTCAGATTGTGCTAGATCACAGTCAGGGTTTCAGATTGTGCTAGATCACAGTCATATGCAGGTAAAAATAAAATTGTCTCAGTTTTCCCTAGGATTAAAAGTGCTGCTTTGTGCCAAGATAGGATATGCAGGGGCAGTCCTTAGGCTAACTTTGGTTATAATACAATATTATGCTAGAGGGCAGTTCTTTATTCAACTATGTAACAAATAAATAATTTCTTAAGCATTTTCTATAATTTTATTGTCACAGTTTCTCTCACATATTAATGAGCTTTCATTGAAGAAGCTAATGCAGTCTTTCTCATTTGTGCTGCAGTTGTAGTGAGTAAAACATCACATGGAACTGCCAAAATATCAAGCAAAATGTCAGTTGAAAAATCATTTGTAAAATAAGTATAACTGCTGGCTGAGTTTACAACCTTGTAAATTATATAAAAAAAAAAAA
>VYZT01030042.1:1750-18420 GCA_013400735.1 Pomatostomus ruficeps | reverse complement strand
AGCACTCATTAGGAGACAATAATGATGGACTATCCATCGATCAGAAAGGGAAAACATGTAAGACACCATTCTTTGATTAATGGGAAGACTGGTTGCAGCATGTTCCTTCTCACAGTTGTTCTTGCATTTATTGGGATCATGTATCTTGTTTAATGATATAACTCCTAAAATAAGTACCCCTTACTTCTTTATTTAGTATTGTAATGTCAACTCACCAGCTTAGCCAGGTAAAATGATGAAATAAGGTGGCTGAGGTCCTGGTATATTGGGTGGAGACAATTAGACACTTTTAGGAGATTAACTGTCCCTCTCAATATATAAGGGAAACCACAACTAAGAGCAGGGTGTGATTGAATTCAGAGAAACTAGATCCCAGATCTTGAACCCTGGACTTAAAAGTTCTCAGATGACAACTTCTGTCTATTGGAAAGTCAGCATGGGGGAGACCTTTTCCAGAGGACAAATCCTTAACTCAGAAAACCACTATGTCCTTTGTAAAACCAAGAAAAATTAAGTATTATATACAGTAATTCAGTGGTGAGGCAATTGAATCTGTGTCTAAAAATGTTCTCAAACTTGAGTATGTAAGACAGGTTGTCATTTTGTTGGAAGGTAGAAATCAGATGAGAGAGAAAGGGTCTACAAGTAAGCAAGAAGAAAGAGTTCAAGAGCCTAGGCTCCTCTACATACTTTGGGCCTGGCTGATCAGATGAGGGAATTTAAATTAACCTGTAAAGGGGAATTTCTGTTGCCTTCAGGGTTACATAGCTGCAGTACTGTGGGGTTTCTGGTACTTTGTAATTAGGTACATTTAAATGCTTATTTTTAGAACCCTAAATAGATGTTTTGGATTTTTTCCTAAGCAGCTGCACACTGTTAAGCCATTCCACAGAGTTTTAAATATATGAGGCTGAGAAAAGCTTGGATAGAACCAGTGAATACTTGAAAATTAGGTGACATAACTGTCATGCAGTATATGTAGCTCAAAATCCAAGAATAGCAGCTTATTACTCTCTTCTTCAATAGCTACTGACAATCTCAGTCACAAAAGGGTATATATAGTATAAACCTTGGATATGGCACCGAATTGTGGCACAGGAGTCAGGAATGTTCCTTGAAGCTGAGTAATGGGCACAAAGATGACTGTGATGGCTCCTCTGCCTAATAGGATGTAACAGGAGAGGCAGAAGGCAGTTGTAGCTGCTTAATAAAGAACCTAGAGGAGAATGTTGGGTTTTGGATCAAAACTTGATTTTTGGAGGATTTTCTATATGCATATGAAATTAGATTAACATTTTTCCAAAGTTGATCTGGTCAGCACAGAGAACCCCTCATCAATGTATGTAAGGGATCCCCTGTTGGTAAACAGGGGGAAGCTGCTCCTTTTCCTAAGGAAGCTCATCTAGCAATAAATTTAACAAAACAGCCTGGTCCTATGTAGCTTTCAGTCCCTGATGCTACAGTTACACTAGTTAATAAAGCAGCAGTAGCTAAAGCAGGTGCATACGGCACCTATAAATGTAGATGCACACAAAACAGACATTAGTTGTAGCTTCTTTTGAACCCACACAGGAACACATTAATATAGCATAACTATTCAAACATTTTTTTTAAAATGTAATCCAGTAAAAAGGTACTACCATTGCTGGCCATGAGTCTTATACTTGTGCCTGATGAAAACAGTGTGAAGTTCTAGTTCTGGCCTACTAGGCTGGATATCAGATTGTTATGAGAAATTGTTGACGTGGACTCAGCTTGATGCCAGGTGTCTCTTGTTATGATGCACAGTTTAAATGCCAGTTATTAACAAAGACCTTGAAAATATGAACACTGGTTGAGGGCAGCATCCCCAGAGCTATTAACAACACACCAATGGATAGTAAGTGCTCATTGAAAAAATGCAACCTAGTGAACTGGGAAAATACTTCTTTTGCTCTAGGAAAAGCAGCAGTAGCAGATGAGCAGCAGAATAAAGCAGTTGCCACAACCTGGAAAAATAATATTCCCCAAGGATCAGGCAGGAAGTAGAATGGAGTTGAGGCTGAGGGGTGGGAATTCACCAGGCTTATGAAAGATCCAGAATTTGGTGGGTGTGGAGAAGACATCTACTGAAGATCCATCTTGCCTTTACTGGAGCTGGTGTCAGCTGTGATTGTTAAGGACTGACTACTTTAAATATATAGTGATAATTATAATGACTGATAGTAAGAATTAGGACTAGCAAGAGGGGTGTTATTAATGACTTCTAGTCCAGGAAAGTCTAAAACTGGACTAATTTATCAGTCTTCTAAAAACTCACTTTCCTTAATTGTTACTTCTGTATATGTTCAGCCATTAAATGGTCTCTGAGACTGTTCTGTTGTATTAATTCCCACAAGTGATACCTTGTGTGAAAGATTGTTCTCAACAGCCACATTGGATCCACCTTCTTTGTGGAAGAAGACAACGGAGATCACTGTAGGGATAGGCAAAGCATGTGATTTTAGGATTCAAAACTACTTCCAAGCTGGAAAAAAACCCAAACCAAAACAAAACACAGAAGAGAAAATTTCTTAGACATAATCTAAAAGTTCCTCATGTTAACAAAGACAATCCAGTTGTTTGTTCCATACTTTATGTATTTATTTATATACCTGACTAGCACTGGGACTAAAATTTCTCTAAATTTTTGTCAATATGCAGCAGTTCTGTTGGGTCAAAGAACTAACCTGAAGTAAAAAACATAAAGTAAAAGACATGCAGAGGTGTGACTATGTTCCTGTAGAAATATGTGCATGCACCAAGTTTGCTGGGAGCAAAGTATGAGCTAAAGTTGCTTTCATGTCCATTGTTCTTTGCAAAGTCTCCTACATGTCTGTTTTTAGGCAAAGAGTATGCATATAACCTCTGTTGAGGTACTGCTTTGGGGAAATTTAGGAATCTGCTACAATTGAGAGCTAAATTCTTCTAGGAGACCGAGTGGAGCAATAATTCTGAACATCCTTATTTCCTTTTGCTGCTTGAGAAGTACTTATAATCTAGTTTATAATCCAACTTAAAATATGTGTGCTATTCCAAGTCTATTTTATGAGATATTGCAAATATGGCAAACACTATAATTAAAAGTATAAAATACAGTTTATGTGTTATAGTTGTTGCATAGCTGCATATAAGAGTGGTCCCTCTTACACATCCAGTTAATTTGGATCATTGATTCCTTGGGGAGTGAGAAATTGCCCCAGGAACTCTTCTGCAGAGACAACACACTGAACATGAGGTAAATTGAATGACTGAGATCCCATATCCTTCACAACAAAGTATTTGAGCAAATGTTGCAGGTGGTTTCAAAGTGGCTTCAAGAAGGCTTTCAGAGAATTTCCCTCAGGCAGTTTCTGCTCTGGCTGTACTAACTTCATCTGCTTAAACATGTTGATTAAAACCCCACGTGGAGAATCTGTCCCTTCCAGAAGTTCCCTTGGGTGTTTCCTGCTGTAGATTTATCAAAATTGTACCTAGATAAGGCACTTTAAAATGGCCAATAGAGACTGTTGCAGCAGATGTAGAAATAGTCATGTAGGCCAGCGTTTTGTATATAGGGAAGAGAGTTAAGAGAGATTTTATGTGTAGTTAAGATGGCAAATAACTGGAGCGGTCATGTAGAACCAGGGACCAGGTGGAATTTACAAACCGAGCAGAATAAAAATTTTGGAAGACTTATGTGATCCAGCTGAAGACACTATTGTAAGGATGCATGCAACAGAGATTTCTGTTTCCATCTGTAGAGCAACTCACTGTCCTGTTTTTGACTCTCATTTTCCATGCAAAAGTTGCCCAGTGTCCAGATCACAAAAAATATTTTTTTTAACACTCTGTCTCTGTATGTCTGTGCTACATAGTCCAGAACATCCAACAGCTAATTTCCACATAAAATCTGCCACAAAAAATAACTAAATGTTTCCTAGCAAAAAATGAGCCAAGCCTTCCAGCTGCAAAAGAGCAATTACGAGTGGCTGAGCCTATCCAGCATCAAGGTCATTTGGACTATAGCAGTTTGTTGTGTTATTCTGCAGGTACAGCCTGGGGAGAGCTGCAAAAGGCTAAAGTGTTCATTGCAGAGAGTTCTTTGGCCCTGTGGATGTTTTCATCTTAGTTGCCAGACAATTAACAATGTGAGAGACTGCTGCAGGCCAATTATTTTTTAAAGGGGAAAACTATTGTATCTGAAGGTTTAATTAGCTCAGCTAGGTACTTATACACTTTCTTGTTCTGACTGAAACTACCTGTAACTGCCCTGTATCCAAAAATTGGAGGTATTTCCCTAAGAAAACATGGGTTAAAATTTAATAGATTTATTTTTAATAATTATTTTTCTATTTCTACTGTTATAAGAGAATAAAGTTCATCCAAAACAATCCAGGCATTTTTGTAATCTACCATATAAAATGTTAGTTATTACTCCACAATACAAGACATCCATCCAGCAAAGCAATGAGAATCCCTACTATACTGTTTAAATAGAAAGAAGCACAGACAGTCCAAGGATTATTATCATATACTCCCGTGGCACTTTCAATATAGAGGTTAATTCACATTGTTGGGAAAAGTATATTGCTTTTGTCTAGTATCTGAGACAGTCAAAATACTTTCCTATATTGTGTCTCTAATTAATGCCATAAAACATAATGAAGACTTGTCAGAAGAAGAAGATACTTCTAGGGAGCATGAGATTGTCCAGTTGTACTTAAAATATTTCTTCATCTCTGATGACAGGTCAACATTATACTTTATGTTTGTAATAAAAAAAAGGGCATGTAATGATCCATTTTTAGAATTAACCAGCAAAAACAAGAACTTTTCAATTAGTTCATGTATCTAAGGGATTTGCACTATTCCCTGACTTCATCTTTCCAATCACAGTTATGACTTGGCTGACGGGATGAAGGACCTTTATAAATCAGGTATACATTGAGATACTTGGAGGAAACATGCATGGTTTCATGTGATTTCTTTGCTGACTGTAGTGGACATAATACTTTTTGTGATAGTTGAAACCTAAGTAGCTTTTATGAAGCAGCTTTATCTGTAGATTTAAGTGCTTAAGTCCTCCTTAGTTTCGATGAGATTCCTGGCAGATCCTTTGATGGCAGGGGTGAATTTAAAGCTGTTTTTTATTAAATAAGAATTAAAAAAAATCCTTCATTTATACTAGAAGAAATTTGTAGCAGTGACCCAGCCAGCTGTCTCTATGAAAACGAAATAACTTGGATAGATTTTTCTTTCCAGGATAGCAAATCTGAGGGAGATGGAGAAAGCATGGCTGGGGAAATCCCCTAATACTGCCACCTTTTAGCCTTATCACTGGAAGGCTCTGTTCCACCCCTGTTATTTTAATATGCATCAGGTTGTTTTATTATTCAGCAAGTGCTGGAAAGTTCTGCCATTCTGTTACACTAATTGGTTAATGCAAATATGTTCCGCCTCTGTTCAGAACTCATTGGATAACTGTCACTCCTCATAATTCTGTGATTTGTAGAAACCCTGGACCCTTCCCTCTGTAACCAGCCCTTTCCTTTCCCCATAAAACTCTGTGCAACTTCTCCCCCAGGGTTTTTCTGTTAGCCTGCATCCCTTGACAATAAACCTGGGTTCTGCTGCAGTAAAGTTTCTTCTTGCTTCTTTGTTCCCACCTACGCTTTATTAATATTGACTGCTCTACCCAACTACTGCGGAGTTGATAGCTAGGTAAAAAGATAAACAGAGAAAACTGCTCTGCAGCCATTTATCTGACCAAGCGCTGGACCATCACCCTGCAGGCTCCCAGGCAGTCCTGCGGACAAAGTGTTAGAAATTGCGTAAGTTATTGAGGGCTGTGCTGCGTACAAGTTCCCTGGTGCTGGACACAGCCAGTTCCAGGCAGCTCCAACCCACCCAGCACGGGGTACAACCGAACTCACAGCCCAGGTGGGGGCATCTTGGTAGAAAGATATAAAGAAAGGGGAAAAAATGCCATGCTGAAGGTTGTGAGGGAGAGTGAGAATATATGAGAGCAGCAACTCTGTAGACACTGAGGTCCCTGAAGAAAGAGAGACATCCACACTGCAGCCTGTGGAGGACCCCATGCTGGAGCACATGGAGTTCTCCTGAAGGAGTTGTGGCCCATGACGAGCTCATGACAGAGCTGGGAGAAAGGTGAGAGGGAAGGAGCAGCGAGGGAAGCCGTTACGGACTGAGGACAGCCCCATTCTCTATTTCCCTGTACTGCTCAGGGGTGCAGAGTAGGTGCAAAGTGAGTGAAGCTGAGGCTGGGGAGAAGGAAGGTGGCGTTAGGGTGTTTAAGCTTTTATTTCTCACCATCCTATGAGCATAAGCAATATAACCATTTTTCAAATAAGCAACAATACCACAATAATCTTAATGCTAATGTAGAAGTTTGCAGTAACTAAGTTATTTAAATATTTATTTTACATTTAATAATATATATTCTACTAGAACTTTAATATTTCTATTCAAATTCATAGTCTCGTCCTATGTTTGGCACGAGTTGCATTTCTCACCACCATTTTAAAACCTTGAGAGGGCAGCTCTGTATGGAGCAGGTAACTGTTTTTCAATTATTCAAGGGCCTTTTTTCTGTCTTCTGATAACTTGCTACTTTTCAGTTTTGGAGAAAGCTTTGATATTCCTATTATATTTGACTTTCCTTTTGTATCACCAAAAATGGCCAACAGAAAAATGACATCTCTTTCAGAATAAAACTTCATGTCTGTTTCTTTTCTAAAGAAATCTCCAAAGGTTAGTCTTTGTACGTCATATCTCATGTAATATTTTGGATAATTTTATTGTGTTGTCTCCTCACTTCTAAGCTCTGTGCCACTCTAAAAATGAGTCAGAAGTGTGGGTTCAACTGTATCACTACAGTTTTCTCTCCTGGAGAAACCACAAAATCTTTCCATCCCCAAATGCAGGCTGAATGCTCTGCCTTCGTCCTTGTCCTGGTTTCACGCAGGAAGAGATTTGAAAGCATCTGCAGAGTGTCACTGAGAGAAACGCTGTTCTTTGTGACACCACAGTACGTGCAGCAAAAATCCATTAAAGCAAAGGGAGTTAATTTATGCTGGGAAACAGAAAATGTTACCTAATAATTGTATGTGAATTAAGGTATATATATATATAAAAATGAGCATTAATTTAATAGGGCACACCATAGCAAAAAAAAAAGTAATTTCTTTCTTCACTGTAAACACTAAGATAATATAGAAAGAAAACACAGTCCTTATAAATCTGGTAAGATAGACTTAAAAGGGTCTTTATAATGATCTCAATGATTCAATATATCTAAGATAAATGCAATAAATAGACTTGGAACTAGTAGATGCATCATTAATTCTTGGTTCTTATGCTGGGAGTTCTATCAGACTTCGCCCCTCCCACACCCCCCAAAAAAAAGATACCAGGTTCAAAGAGAGTCTGTGTACCATTAAGAGAGCTAGAGAAATTATTTTAGTCTAAAACTAGATCACATTCTTTTTTTTTTAGTTACTACTTTTCAAAAGGTATCACATTCTGAATAAAATTAGAATTGGACTATAGAAAGCAAACCAAAGTATAAATACCAAATATTTGACAGAGTATTTTATAGATAAGTGGTTTAGCGTTGGCAAGACAAATGGAGTGTATTAAGAACTGTTTTCTTCCATAGGAGGTTCTGTGGACACTGTGAAAAAAAAAATAGTTACATTGTTGTGCAAAAAGTGGAAGCATCAAGGAAACAAAAATCCCATAAAGCGTCTGCTCTGTGTTTTATTTTCAGTGAGAAATTTGGGATTGTCTAGTTTATCAAGTCTAGCTTTCACTTTCATTAGTCAAGCTGCTACAAAATCAAACAAGGGTGGCAAATATTTACTTAAAGGAATGGTAGAATAGGTTTATTTGTGTTATGATGCCTATAACCTATAAAGACACATTTCAGGCAATTGTACAGAATTATTTTGAATTTTAAAATTGGTGTATGTATAACGGAATTTATGTGTACAGGAACTTGTCCGGGTATTGCACACACCTCATGCATCATTCAGTTGTCTACATATGGATATCTAAAGCCCAGGGCAGCTCAGGTCACTTTCAGCCACTCTTAAACAGCTATGGGTCATCCACAGCTCCGGTATTGTATCTGTCGTTGTATCAATATGGATACTTTGGATACCTAGGAGCTTCCTTAAAGCTTTATGCACCTATCTTTTACAAATAAATCCTATTCTTGCTGCATGTGTGGTCCTGCAGCTTGTATTTTTGTCATAGTGAAATCCATGGGATTTTGACATTCTTAGCAAAACTGTGTGGCTGTAATAGTCACACAGTATAGCTGCCTCAGATAAAATTATATCTCCTCATAGTAATTTTTTTCATAACAATTTTCATGCTTTCCATCAAAGTCATCAGCATTATTTGGTGTACAATGGTAAACCAGTGAAGATGTCTTCGCTCTACTTGATTTATATTCTTATTCAATGGCTATAGTAGAAATTATTTAGCTATGTATATTTCTGAACAATATATTAAGATTATATATATCAAAGAACTTATATGTTGTGAGTCCTGTTCAGATGTAGAAAATAATGAGAATGCAAGAAATTCAGAAGAAATTATAAGGTCAAGCTGACAGTTCTGGAGTTTTCTTTCTTTTACTGGATCTAATTAGTGCAACCTTTCTACATAAAGCATTATGCACAGCATAAACCGATTTTTACATTGTTACTCTGATAGTATTTAGTATCAGTATGGTTGGTGGAAATCCAGAAATCTATCTATGCAATTTAATGATGAAAAGTATATCAGAAGGGATTTAAGTGTTTTAATTTAGTGGAGAAGAAAGATATAGGTGGGACAATTTACCACTCCTCATTAAAAGACACTGATGTTGCCCTGAAACATGTGCTATCATGTACCTTCTCATTTCTGATGGAAATGCACAATGTGCCAAACTGAAGAATTGATATTTTGTTGGCTGCAGTTAACCTGTCTTCATAAAGAATGAGAAAAAAATTCTGCAGTTCTTTGGCATTTTACATCAATACCTAAGAATTCATCTTGACTGTATAATCACATATGGATTTTTTTTAATCAATCCTTGATGTCTTTTTTTTTTTTTTCTTTATGGAAAAGTATAAATTATATTTTGAAACTGTTACCTACATACTTCTGTAAAAATCATTTTGCATGAGTCTTTGTATGATTCACACATAAATTCAGACTTACCTACTGCATTGTGAATATAAAAATTTTACTGATGTTGCTAGTAAAGACTTAACAGATTTGCAAAACAGTCCAGGACATGTTATACTTCTCAGACTGGTTAGATATACCAGATGGGATTCTACCATATGTTTATGAGAAAAATAAGTTCCTATTTTTTTTCAGTTGCTGATACAGTGTCTGAAATCTTGTGTTGTATCTCTATACGATCTCCTTGTCATACTTTGGAAACAATGCAGTATATTTGAAAGTTTTTTGCAATTATATTGCAACGCAGTCATCATTTATATCTTCTTTTCAGAGAGCATTCTTGCATTATTAACAGATCAAAACAATCTGTTTAAAAAATTGAAATTTAATCTGAACATACCCCTTTCTGAAGGGTAATTAGTGAAGAATTCAAGCCATAAAGTGAGATTCAGAGGCAATTTTTCAGCTAATAAATTAATGCACGGGCTGCTTGAAATTTGAGGTCTCAAACTACAGAGATGGAGGATAATTTGGTGTTACAGAATGGGAGTATAAAAAAACTGCCTCGGTTTAGGTTTAGAATTCTTTTCTGGTGTGGAATGATAAAATCTACTTATTTATTCCCTCCTCAACACACCTGAAGAAGCCCAAAGAATAGCATAAGTTTAAAATCCAAGACAGTAGGGAAAGTACATGTAAACTTGCAAATTTTATGACAGCTAAGTATGGAAAACATTGCATATTATGCAGTATTTGCAGTATTACAATACACTGTTGCATGATCTATCCAGTATTTTGATGACAAGACTCCTTAATCATTCACTTCTATAAGGGGATGTTCTCTTGATAATAGTGAATATAGTCTATTAACTAATTCTGCACATAGACCATAAAAGAAAAGTGCTCTACATAAAGCGATACAAAGAAAATCAGGACTTTTTTGGAAGGTGTGACAGCAACAATATCAAGCTAAAATTTCATTGGTACTGTTACATTTAAAGTAAATGCAGAACCTGGACTGAATGTTCTGAATTTATAGTAGGTCTAAATTCATAAAAAGATTTCAAGGTATGGTGAATTTGCTTTTGCAGCAACAGAATTTCTTGATGCCACTGCTTACACTTAGAGTAAGAAAATTGGTCAAGGAGGAATCAAAAAGTAGCTGTTCTTTGAGAAGTCTGTACTCCTCTCATACAACTATGGTTTTACTACTGCTGCAGGATGAGAAAAACCAAAACTGCAATGTGCATTTGCGTGTGTGTGCGGTGTCTGTTCAGAAGGGCAATCGATGATTATTGTTGCTTCCCACAGAATTGCACCAGCATCTCTTAAACAAGACTCTACATATCAGTTTGTGACAATAAAATTGTTATTTTAACTTTAAAGCTAGGTTACTGGTAATCTCCAGGTAGATAATTATTATTTAAACTGATAAAAGATCAATATTGTGTTATTTTGTACAGTTTACTGAAATACTTGTGAAAGCCTCTGCAGCATGAAATATAATGGTACAATTTTGATTGCTTTTGGTTTTGAAAAGTATAATTACACACAGAACATCTACAGTCTGTTACCAAAGTTTATTAAACAGGGATAAAAGTATTGCATACATCACAGAGTAGGACGCCAAATACTGACCTGAGAAGCAATCTGAAAGGAATTACCAAAAGAAGTCTGCAATTCCTGAAAAGATGATAACAATTCTCTCTTACCAGTAAGGTAAGTAGAAAGAGTGGACCACCTAAACTTCAGATGTCCTAGGTTCTGTCAAGTTCTAACACTGATTACCAACTTCTTGAGCAGTTGCCTGTACTGCCCATTTCATATTGGCCTGTATTTACATGCTGCGTTTTCAAAGGTGATGTTAATAATAAAATTTAGATATAAAAATGCACTAGACATCGATAAAAGTTGATCCTATCTTAATGAAAAAACCTTTTAAAAGTATGTGTTCCCTAGAGTGTTTTCACAAGATATATGGAATAGTTTTGGTCCTTTTCCCACATTTTAATAGGTTTTTCTTAGAGCCATGTCATAATTCTGGATAGAAAAAATTATCCAGTCTATAATGTCTAAACGTTTTAAATACTGCTACCATTCTCTTTGCCCTATTAGAGGGAAAAAAAGAGCTTCCAGACGCATTAGCAGATGCACTGATCCTACTCATTCTGTATTTCTCAATAAACAGTTTGTTCGTGAAATCAGTCTGCTTATATTCATTTATGATCTGTGGCAGCACTGGGAATTTTTTTTTTTTAGTCTTCTCATATTACCTATGAGGTTTATGAATCTAGAAAGGAGCAAAATACCTTTAAAAGGACCATATGTGGGTTGCAAAGCCTTTCTAGGAGCCCATAGGGGTCTCTATGGGACAATCCATATGGCTGTGAGTTCTGTATTGCAGCAGGCATAAAACAGCATCCCTTCCTTTGAAACAGACAGAGCTATTGAGATGAAATGACAGAGATGGAAACACTGCTGGAAAAAAACGAAGCAGTGGGAAATACTGTGGCTAGAGGAAGAGTAAACTATAACCGTGCACTTTGTTATCTATGCAAAGGGTTGATTTTGTTGGTTGTTTTTCACCTCTAGTTTCATTTTGATTTGATTGTTTTCAGAGTACTGGAGTATGTAAACATTATCTTTAAAATATTTTTTTTTAATTTTAAGAAGATAAATAATGATGATTATCTATGTGTTTTAGAATTCTCCTGAACAAAGCTCCTATTCTAGGCTTTTTGTACAATATTTAGAATATGAGTGAAAATAAGATTAAGTTTTCACACAGGAAATTTAATTGAAATTGAATTTAAATTAACTCTTCATTGCAAAACTAAAGCATCATGGATTTCTCGTACTCTTATTGTCCAATGGTCTGTTCTACAGTGTTGTTCTGTTCTGTAGCAGTGAGACTTCAATCTCTGTCTGGGTACCAATTGTACAGGCTTTCACTTACAGCTCTTTAGTCATGACTGCAGTCTATTTTAAATCTCATTCTTAACAGATTTCACATGGGAATTTGTATGCATGTAATGTAAAAGGAACCAAAGCAATATTATGGACAACGGAAACATAATCTTAATTTTCCTCAAGTCCTATACAGAGAAGCTGCAGCAACTGCCTCTGGGTGTTCTTGGTTCTGTTTCACCACTTTGCCATCTGGGGAAACATAAGAAAATCAATACATCAGATTCTGGAGGTTATGCTTTAGAGGCTATTTCTTTTTAACAGATGAATTGTTTTCCACCTTTTCCTCATAAATATAATCAGGGGAAAATATTTGTCTAGTGGGAACTGAGGTAGCTAAATACTGCAGCTTTTCTTAGCTACAGATAAAAAGGTTGTAAACCTTGCTTGACAGTGTCCAGTCACAGCATGAAGGACAAATTTTTCATGGACTTTGCATTAGTGTGATGTATGGTTCTCTTTTCCCCCTCCCCCACAATAAATTAACTTCATCCAGGATAAATGTAAATACAAGAGCAAGCAGTAACATTACTTAATAATTTAATTCTTCTTCACTGTGTCCTTGAAACTTATCAAAAAGCATTGTAATCTTTTAGAGTGACTTAATGCATAAGGTAACAAAGTACTGAGAGATCCCAATAGTTTCACAAAATTAGACAGGCATTGATTTTAAATTTGGAGGTTTTCTCCTTCTTTATTAACATCTTTCTTTGCATACTAAAGGAAATTTGATGGAATACATCTGTCTCTGGTCTTCAAAATTATAATGCCAATTGAGATGTTTATTATTAAATAGTTTGCATTATTACATGTTGTAAATTTTAAGATTACAAGTTATTACATTCTACCAGTAAAATTAAGAATGTATCTACTGATTTATTTTCAGTTAAGCATGAACAGAAATGAGTTTAACTTCTTGATCCTGTGAGAATATGCTACCTAAAGGCCTTCACCTGTAGAAATGTCTCAAATAAACATGTATGAACATGACTGGGATTTTTATTTTTCTGAATAAAGGTGAAATGCTGAATAATTCTTACTTGCATCATTTTTGTCTTATTCTATAGTCTTCATTGCAGAGATAAAGCTCTTTTGATTTTTAAAGGTCTGAATACAAAGTAGGTCTGCCCTGTGTGATATAATATTCATACTAAGTCATATCCTTCAGTATGTCTAGAGATTTAAGAGGCAAGAAGCCTGGACTTTTGGCTGTGACCACTGAGATATCCTTCTCATAATGGTTGAAAATACTGGAGCCTTCATTGTTCAGCTGAAGGAATTAACTCACAGGGATGAGCCCTGCTTCTTTGTGCCTTTTCTCCATCTTCCCCTATGCTCTCAGAATATATGATCACCTGGTGACCTAAATTAATCAGAGTAGTTACAACAACTTCATTTTAAGAGACCCTTGGTGATACTGACTTTGTCCTCCTTCTGCCAAAGGTATGGGATCCGTCATCTCAGCTCTACTGATAGGGAGATGCTATATCTTTTTTCTTCAGCTATTCAAGTACAAAACCCAAGAGTTTCACCACTATCTCTTTTGGAGAGTTGAGTTTCAATTCAGACACCAAGGAAACTGCCAGACTAAAACCAGAAAGTCTTTAAGCTTTGTTAGTATTGGAAAAGTGCAGGGCATGATCACTGTGCAGTCCAGTTCACAGCTTGGAGGTTATTGGATTGAAGTCTGTGTACTCATCGGGTGGCATCATTGTGACTTTTGATTTTTATGATTTATAATACAGCACATGGATTTAAAATATATATGAGAAAAGAAGAGGAAAGCTGAAAAACTTGGTTAGTACAGACACAATACTTTTCAGAGACCACTAATATTGTATTGACACCAACTAGCACAGGAAAAGTCTCTCTAGTCCTTTTACTTCCCTGTTGAATATAATAGCATTTCCATTTGGTTTTCTTTTTGGTCAATACCATTATTACTGTAATTGTTGTGAGCAATTAAAAGGGTATTTAAAGCATAGTTACCCCAAATTCTTCTTGCAGGAACACTGTGCAGCATGAATGGAATATACATTCTTAATTCAGAGTTGGTAATCATCCTTGGAAATATCACTGCATTTTAGACTAGGTCTTATCTGACATAACCAGATGTAATTCCACAGCTCTGTTTTATATTTCATAATACTCTTGTCCATAATTTCCATATTACACATATTACTCAGAAATATGTGTTGCCTTCCTCTAGGCAAAGTGTCTGAGCTATAACTATGAACATATGAAATGCAGATGTGAAAAACCTGGTGAAAACCAAAGCCTATTAACCAATATTTGGGGAAGCAGACTGTTCTGTTTAATGTTGTCTGAAAACTAAGGACTCCTGATGTTAAATGCAGGAGCTCTGTTTTCTCCTGTAATAAGTGTCTGTTATTCAGCCCTAGGCATAACACTAAGAGGCTTTCAAACTTCCATCAGATTTTTTTTTCTACATTGATTTTAGTGGTCCTAGACCAAAAACTACCCAACAGATCCAACAAGTTTAATGTCTTCAGTAAGAAAGTTTGTAGATAGAAAGAAAAAGAGAATGAATATACACTGTATTTTTTCTACTCTTATCTACTTGTTGTATGCAGAAAACTAATGTACACTCCAATAGGATCTGAGGACTATCTGCCATGCGGATCATCTGTAATAGACATAATGATAGTTTTGCCTCAGTTTTCAGTATGTTCTCTTATTTTTCCAAGATAGAATCTTAGCCAGATTTTTTAAATTGTGGGCAGTTTTTGAAAGAATTATATCTAGCTGTTAGCAGAACTCGTGAGAGAACAATCAAAATGTTGTCTGTCATGTCTGGGACTGTGGGAGTAACCTTTTTACTACACTTAGGAAAAGCATCTTGGACTCTTTTGTTCTCCTATCATACATTCATATGTTACTACTTCCATTCTTTGAAAGTTGGGGTCTTTGGTACATTTAATATCTTTATGAATTAAACTCACTTCAGGAAAATAAAGCATTACCTGTTAGATACTGTGATATAGATTGTGTTTCACAGGCAGTTTTAAGTGTGTACCCTGCCTTGAATTTAAAAAAAAATGCGAAAAAATTCACCTGATAGAGGAGTATCCTTGGCAGTGAGAAAGAAAATTATAAAAGTAGTAGGTATTCCTAAGGTTCTGGTGAGGCATAAAAGAACTCTGTTACTCAGCCATATCAGGATATGATTTATTGTAATCATAGTTTATCATCCAGGGGCCATGAGTATATTAGACCTATCAAAAACAAAAATCTGAATTCATCTTCTTTCCTCTATGGTGCTCAGATAATGCTCTGTGGCAATGTGTATTGAAGAGAGATAACACTACAATATATGTGTTGCATAGCTTAAATTATTACAAAGTGCAAGAACAAATTTTGACTGCCTTTCTTCATTGTTTCCAGATATTACTTTATATGAAACTTTCAATTCGGTGATGACAATTATATGTCAGTGTCCAAGACAAGAATACAAGTATGAATCTGACAGTGAAGATTTTTCTTATAAAATTATATCTGACCATTTTCTTAAAATATTGAGGGTTAGTGACAATATGCTGATTTTGAAGATAAATCATTTTATACTATGCAAGAACTTCTGTTCCATTTGGCTATTAAAATTATATATTTCCTATTACATCATCTATAAGATAAATGGTGACTATGTGTCAGGCTTAAGTATACCATAAAGCCTGAAAAAGAAACAAATATCTAGGACCTCCAAAATATATGTGCTAGAAAACTAGATAGATCTAAACAGCTCAGCAACAGGTTTCCATATCAATAACTTAGTCTTCAGATTTTAATAGCTTCAGTGATCTAGGGAAATAGACTATATCCAACAAAATGTAAGTTTATAGCTCAGTGGATGGAGATTCAGGCTTCCATTATAAATAAATGGCATTGCATTAAATTGCCCTAGCCTCTTACTGCACAGCACCATCTGACACCAGTAAAATATTACTACATTACCTTGCCCTTTGTACCAACAGCAGCAGCACATATTGCCAACAACAACTAATTTGCCCCAGGGAACACTGGGTTCTTTCTAAACTGCAGTACACATGAATAGAGGCTTCCCCCATTGATTTCCAAACCAAGAAATACTAGCTTTTGTGGCAGAAAGATGATAAGTCAAATGACTGAAAGGTCACCTTATCAAACCATTTTTGCTTCTTTGATCTAATCATTCCTGTATATTACATAATGTTATTGATTTACAATATGCAGCTTGTACTGAGCGTATCGTGTTTTATTTTATTTTTTGAATAAAATAGAAAAAAAATAGCGCTAAAGACTTTAATTTTTTAAAGTAAAAAAATCTTAACCATTGACAAAAAGACATATGGTCCCTAATTTAGTAAATATTTTGCAAAAGATTAAGACGAGATAGATTTTCTCTTCACTGGTGGATTGCAGATGGGTAGACATACACATTACACAGGTACTCAGTGTCTTGGACTTTTAGGATTATAAAGTTTCAATTGGCTCATCTGGTAAAA